>AWWV01006457.1:0-76420 GCA_001974805.1 Corchorus capsularis
ATTTTTCCTACCTTGATGAACCCAAAACTATCAACCCTAATTTTGAAAACAAACGACCTTAGAACCATAATTTTTCTCCCCTCCAAATTGATCTCACTTTTTTGAAAATTTTCCGGCTAAAAAAAAATCCTCCTCCTTTACCGAATCCATGTACAGGTATATATACCCTGTATGATAGCCTCTATTGTTACAAACTTGGAATTCCCCATCTTCTCCTTGCCAAGCTTTTTCAGAATCCCTTTTGTCTCCTCTGTAATTCCCATTTACAGGGAATTTATTGCCCTTCATTTGTCTGGCTTCCTTTAGGTTTGTGGTTTTTTCTACATTTCGTTTGGGCTTGGTAGTGGGCGTGCTGGTTGGTGGCAGATGTCCAGTGTGCAGGGTGGTTTGCAGTCCTGCCACTGGCTTGCCTTTGTTTGTTGTGTTTGCTCTTGGCTGCCTTGCCATTTATTGCTTTTGTTGGTTTCCTCCCCTGCAAGTACAGAATGTGAGCTGGCTGATTCAGTATAATTCCCTCTGTGATCTTTGTTTGATTTGTGTAGTTTGGACTTGGCCTGAAAAATTGGGAATGCTATGCACCTGAAATCCAAATGTATGCAATCTATGCTATTTCAACTAACATGCTTTAGCTATTAAGTGCCATGCAATGCTACTGCTACTATGTATATGTTGCTGCGTGTGTGGGATTTTGTGCAATATGGTTAGTGAAATGCAAGCATATTTTGAGGTTAAAAGGCATGCTGCTATGGATGCTCTGAATTGTAAAAAGGGGTGAAATGTCCTGGACTACATGCTCTGTTTTTGTGTTTTAAATGCATGTAAAATTAAAAAATGCTAACGTATATGTTCTTGTTTCCTAATGGCTTCATCAACATTTTAAGACTGAGACTGAATCTCATGTCTTTTGCTCGATATAGCCAAATAGTAATTCCTTTTCCCCAAGCCTGTGTGCACCTTTTTTATTCACTTTGCGTGTACACTAACCAATAGTGTACATGCTTTTAAGTCTTAGGGAGAACATTTCTTGTGCTTCCTGTCTATGTTCTATCTTGCAGGTCATGGAATCTCTTGAGGCCATTGGAGAGCCTGTATGGTTGTAGATGAACCAGGAGGGGAACAAACCTCAAACTAGAGGCAAGGAAATCCTTGAATGGGCAGAGGCTATGATGCAATCTAGAATGCAATGTAGATGAAGCCACACTTTTATTACCATTTTCTTTTGTAATTAAGAATGTAAATGAAATGAAGCAATTTTGACTTTATGTAGTGACATGATGTAAATGGATAAATGAAGATGACATTCTTTGGAGATCTTGACCTTTTGTTTTTTTGCGTTTTCTAATCCTTGCATTAATGTTCACTATACAAATTAGCTTAAAAAATGGGATAAAGACAATGGAGATAGGCCCTAATATCAAAGTAGAGAATCCAAAGCTAAAAACAAGGTACCTCAAAGCTACTACCCAAAGCCCCAAGTTTAAACCCAAAAGCCCAAGTTTAAAGCCCGAAATGATGGCAAAGCAAAACCAAAAGTCCATAATTAACAAGGGAAGATTAACACAATTTAGCAAAGTTAGCTCTATTATGAACACATATGCAATGCAAAAATTAATCTTTTAAAATGCCTACCAATTAAAATGGATGTACTGTACCCAATGCAATTTAACGAAACAATTAGGATAATTTAAAGGAAAATCTTCTTTTCTTTCTTCTTTTTCCTTATTTTGATCTTGACATGCAATGTAATATGCCTAAATTTACATGCTAGAATGAACATGCCGATTTAAGTTAGCATCGAATTAAAAAAATGACTAAAGTGTCCCCTATTACAAAATGACCAAAATGCCCCTGGGGGATCCTGATGGAAATTTAGGAGCCACTCAATTTTATTAAAAGGATACAAGCGAAATTAGGGTGTCTACAGGACTCCATCGAAGGACCTTTTTGGAAGGAAGCAATACAAAGTGAAATTGATTCTATCATACAGAATCACACTTAGGAGTTGGTAGTTCTTCCTCTTGGTTGCAAACCTTTAGGATCTAAATGGATCTTTAAAAGGAAATTGAAATTTGATGGTTCAATAGATAATTATAAAGCCAGACTTGTAATCAAAGGATACTAGCAACGAGAAGGCTTAGATTACTTCGATACTTATTCTCCTGTGACGAGAATAAATTCGATTAGAATGATTATTGCAATCGCTGCATTGAGGAATCCAGAAGTAAATCAAATGGATGTAAAAACAGCTTTCTTGAATGGGGATCTAGATGAAGAAATCTATATGGATCAACCCGAGGGCTTTATAGCTCTAGGGAAAGAAAAGAAAGTCTATAAATTGGTGAAATTATTGTATGGTCTGAAACAAGCGCCTAAAAAATGGCATGAAATGTTTGATTATGCAATGATTACTAATAGCTTTAAAATAAACGAGTGTGATAAGTGTATCTATACAAAGGAGACAGAAAATGATTATGTCATTTTATGCCTCTATGTAGATGACATACTCATTGTTGGTAGTAATGACAAAATGATCAAGTCTACAAAAAAACATGTTAAATTCAAAATTTGACATGAAAGACATGGCACTTGCTGATGTGATTTTAGGAATCAAAATCAAAAGAACATCAGAAGGCATTGTGGTAAATCAGTCACACTATGTAGATAAAATCCTTGAAATATTTAACAAGGACGATTCTGGAATTGCAAGAACTCCATTAGACACAAGTCTCTATCTAGCTAAGAATAGAGGAGAACGAATTTCTCAAGTAGAATACTCGAGAATAATTGGAAGTCTAATGTACTTAATGAGTTGTACTAGACCGAATATTGCTTATACGATTAGTAAACTCAGTAGATTTACGAGTAATTTGAGTGCGGACCATTGGAAACCAATCGTAAGAATTCTTAGGTATTTACTATATACTCGAAATTATAGATTGCATTATGTGAGATATCCGGCAGTCCTAGAAGGATACAGTGATGCCAATTGGATTTCCGATATAAAGGACATAATATCCACGAGTGGATATGTGTTTACACTAGCTGGAGCTGCTGTATCCTGAAATCTGAATTCATTGCTTTGGATAAATGTGGAGAAGTAGCTGAATAGCTACACCGTTTCTTAGAGGACATTCCAAAATGGGAGAAACATGTTCCTCCAATTTGCATTCATTGGCGATAGTCAATCTGCAATTGGAAGAGCACATAATGATATGTATGATGGTAAGTCTGGACATATGTGTCGAAGACACAATACCATTAAACAACTACTCTCAACTGGAGTTATCACTATTGGCTATGTAAGGTCAAAAGATAACATTGCGGATCCGCTAACTAAAAGGTTGAATAGAGAGTTAATTGAGAAGTTGGTTAAGGGAATGAAACTCAAGCCCGTTGAAGAATAAGTTCTTGTGAAGGAAACCCAACTAGTTGACTGGGGATCCAAAGATCTAGGTTCAAAGGGACAACCTAATTATAAGGACTTAATGTAGTCACTATAACCTCGACCCATCCCTATAAATGAATAGTGACAGAAATGGATTAGGCTAGCAATGAATTGCTTTAATGATTCTTAAGTTACTTGAAACTTAAGTAAATCACCTATGTAAGAGTGAAGTGGGGCCACTTCAAAGGAGAATTGTGGGGACTCTAATTCTCTGAAACTCTCACAGAACCAGGTTGATGTTCATGGCCAAAACGAACATAATCATGAGAACCGAATAACAAAGAAATGGTACCTGTGTGAAATGTATGGTACGTTTACACAAGAAAGCAGGACAGTTCAAGGACATCGTGTCTATTGGACAGCTACTAAAGTCTATATGTTTCACATGGAAGGTTCAAAGGGTAACACCTACCTATCCTATGCAGGTGTCATTGATGGAACACTGTCATCGAGTCAAAATAAAACACTTTTCATTCATGTGGGGGATTGCTGGAAAGTGATTTGGTTGAATGAAAAACATGGGATATTTACCAAGCCAAATATTTGCCAAGTCCAAAGTAGTTCTCTTAACTACTGTAGATCATGGAAATATTTTGTTGGTTAAATCACAAAAATATCTAACTTAGCTGATTTTCTCCTTTTTTGCTTTCCAATCTTACCCTTACCTTGGCTTATATTTAGATTTCTGCATTCAACACACCAAAAAGCAACAAAAGGTCTCTCCCTTCTTTTTCCTCTCTGCATAGTTTTAAGTGTGTTCAAAGTTATTCTAGTTCGTTGAGAAGAGGGTGTGCTCTCTCTTGCTCATTTTGACTCGTTGATTCCTTGGAAGCAGAGTCTGAATTCGACCTCGAGCACGGGAGGCAGGCAATTTGCTTTAAGGAAACTACGATTTTAGCAGGCCTCGAGCAAATTTTCGGTCTACTCTAAACTTTATTCCATTGTTAATTGAATTGGATTTATTCTCTTGTTTATTCTGTTAGTAACATGATTTTGAATTGCTTTAATCTCCTTTCGTTTAATCGCAATTCGTTTAGCTTTCATTTGTCACGTGATTATTTATTTACTTTTATCCAATTCCATTCAGTTTAATGTTCTGTTGGAATTGATTTCAAATTGTTTTCTGTTAGTATTATTTATACTATAATATAATATGATCGTGTCGTCTATGACCATAAAAATAATCCCCACAATTAACTAACTAGAATAGCTAGGGCAAGTAGGGGTCGAATCCCACAAAGAAGGGTTATGTGATGAACAATAAAAAGATAGAAAGATCTTTTCCAAAAATCGATTAGAAAACAGGGGATTGTGAAAATAACAATTATGAAGAAAACAATTAAACTAAAAATCAAAGAAAAGCAAATCAAATCTAAATCTAAATCAGAATATAAAGCAAACAATAATTATAAAGCATACTTCTTCACCAGTGGTATCATTCAATCAAATTAACTATGGATCCTCGATTTAAAAGGTGAATTTCGCATCTTATTCTTGACTGACAACTAATATAGGTTTCCCAACATGTATTTTAGATAAGAGGCCGATCAAAGCTGCAGTTATCCCTATTATTCCTTCAGTGATCGATTACTTTCTTAGGGCTTAAAGATCACTTGAGAACAAAGCATTAAGAACAGTTAATTTTACACACATGCCTACAAGTAGAACCATACGAAGAGAAATTTCTCGCCCTCCGGTAGACAAACACCCATTAAGCAGCGATCAAACAAACCTAATTTGCTACATACAATCAAACTTGAGTGATTAATTCTAAGCCTGATCTAGCTATAGACCTTCCTCTTACATCGTTAGTGGCCACATAACTCAAATAAGATTCAGAATCATAAAATTAAAACAGGGTTTTGACTACTATCATCAAGAACTTAACACAAATTATAAGTATAGAAATGTTACCATAATCAATTGATTGAAATCACCAAAGGATCAGAAGTATTAAGGATTTAGCTACTCATGGATTTAGGAAAATCCATGAGAGGCATAAGAATACTTACAGGACTGGGGAGGAACGATTCTCCCCCTTTGAAACCCTAGGGACGTCGACTCCCTCTATTGCTAGAGAGCGTGTCGACTTCTCCCTCTTCTAAAACTAGAGAAAAACCTAAAAACTAAAGAAAGGTAGAAAAAGAGAATAATCTAAAATTTGTGGATTGTGAAGTTGTGTATATGTGTGTGTGTATTTGTGATACAGGAGGTGGCTATTTATACTAGAGGAATAGGGTAGGACGGTTTAGCCTTTTCTTGGTCTCCAAGTAGGATTAGGTGTCATTCTAGAGTTGTCTCCAAGTTAGATGAGGACTCTAGAATTTTCTGGAATTTTCTGGAATTGAGCAGAGATTTCGACTTGAATTTCGGTCTTGAAGATGGCAGATCTGAGCTTTGCACTTCAAAAGAAAGTTGTAGAACTCGGAGTTAGCTTTTCAATGAGTACTCATGGGCTTAAAACGGACATCTGAGCAGAAAGTTATGGCCTTTCTACGAAGACTGCGCTGAAACCGGGCTAATATCGCAAATCTACGGGATTAGTGCGGGATTTGAATATTATTTTGGATATGGGGCCTATTAATTGAGATTTTAACTCCAATTATAGGTTTATATGGGCTGAGTATATTCCCATATAAATAATCCAAAAATCCTCAACTTCAGGGCTTCTTCTGGGCTTGTCTTCAATCCTTTGCAAATAAAGCTCCAAATCTTCAATTTTGCTTCTTGAATTAATTCTTCAAATCTTCAAAATATCCTCAATTACGAACTTCGCATCTTCAAATCTTCATTCCAAATAGCTAAATCCATAGTTGAGTAAAAAGTCTCCAAAATAGCTCCAAAAAGAGTGAAAAACAATAAGTTTTCACTTTTCTTGTGTTCAGGACCTAAAAACACAAATACTAACAAAATAGGGTAAAAACACATATAAAAATAGCAAAAAGTATATAAAAATAGCTATAAAAACATGCATAATTTGAGCTCGATCATAATTTCCCCCACACTAAATCTTTGCTAGTCCCTAGCAAACTAGTGTAGACAAACAAAAATTAAGATTTAAGATTATAAGTTTTGTTCAAATCTTTTGAAAAAACTTTGAATCACATACATATATCAAGGATCAATTCAATTTATGAAATCAGAACAACATAGAATATTAAGAGTATCCAATCCAATAGATCAAGATATAGCAAGCATCCTCATTCTTAAGTAACCATAATCAAAGTAGCTCTAATCACTTATCATTTATCACGACTATAACTACTTCTTCCTATAAGCTTATGCCTTCATCATTATCTCCACTACTCAAACAATTGCATATCATGAATACAAATCAAGAATTTCGCATGGGTTATAATAGTTTTCAAAGGATAATTATTTTAGAAAAGTGAGGTTACTAACCTCAAAGTGTTCATGTTTAGGGGTTACTAATGCCCTTTATTTATTTTTGTGACGCTACTAGCACTCTAGAGGGACAATACTTTTGCCGATCCATGCCTCTTATCCACTTCCCAAGGGTTACTAACTCCTTTTGTTTGAAGAGAAGAGTGACAACAATGGATTTTTTTTAATTTTTTTTAAGGCAAAAGATATCTCTTCTCCTCTTGCATGAAAAACACTCTTTTTATGAAAAAGATTTTTTTAAACTACCCTTCTAATATAGATAGTCCCCCACACTTATTTTTGACATATTCATAAAATACTCTCATAAGTGTAGTTTCAATAAAAATTAAACATGAGTTCTAAAAATAGGCAATCATAGAAATAATAAGCAATAAGCTCATATCACAAACTTCAATTATACCTAATCTAAGAAATAAGATATCATACTATAAATCAATCAATGAATCAATCATTCTTAAGAATTCTAAGATATCATCCATCAAAAATAAATCAATCGATCAATATAAGCATATAAAATCAAAATTTTGTCAAAATTTTCGAAAAAATTATTCCAATTTAACATGCAATTAGACTCACTCCCCCACACTTAAAAGATACATTGTCCTCAATGTATGAACAAGCGTGGAAAATCAAAGCAAAAATATGTATGCATCTTTTAATCCTAATTAACCTATATAGCCTATATCTATATGAATCGCATATCAAAGAAAAATCAATCAAAGCATTGCAAGAAAAAGATAGGGTTAAAGAAATCTTCTCTATTCTCCAAGCATAAGCTCCAATTAGTTATCTTCATATCGATGAAAAACTCCTTTTTCTCCTTTGGTATGGAAAATCCTAAAAAAGAAAATAAAAATAAAACAAAGAAAAATATTATGGGTTAGTAAAAATAATATTGGGTTGCCTCCCAATAAGCGACTTTCTTTAAGGTCTTTGGCTAGACTGCCTTAAAGAAGGTTATTTTTCAAGGGTGAAGGAATTTTGGGTATATTCCTTCAACAGGTCTTCGATAACTCTACTCTCTTCAATGATTTTGATAGTTTCAAGTTGAATTTTATCAAGACTTGAAAAGATCAAAGTATTAGACGATGACATAGTTGTAACTCGGCATGGCGCGGCATAGGCTCGTGGTGGCTCGGTAAGGCGCGCAGATGGCATGGCATTGGCCGGGCATGGCTGGGCATGGTGCGCGGACATGGCCGGGAATGGCTTGGTGGTGTCTCGACAAGAAAGCTTGCATGGCCGGTACTGACCGGGCAGGTGGCGCGGCTGGTGCGGACATGGCATGGCATGACATGGGCGGATGCGCGGAAGAGGCGGACAAGGCCGAGCATGGCCGGGCAGGCGGCACGGATGGCGCGACAGTGGTCTGGTTGGGCCGGGCAGGCGGCACGGCATCGGCTGGTGTCGTCCGGGCATGTGGCTCGGGTGTGGCCGGGTTAGACGCGGCAAGGCTTGATGTCGCACAAGCTTGGGATGCCTTGGCCGGTGTTGGCCGGCCATGTGATGTCGATGGCCGAGCTGCAGCCGGGCATACTGGCTTGTGTGGCACGGGCTTAACCGGGCTGAGTCCTTGAGCAGCTTCCTTCGATGTATTGGTTATCATCTGGGCAAAATTCTCCATTATCTCGTATATATCAGCAGTGCTGTGATCGAACAGGGGAATATAGATAAGAGTGTCGACAGACAATCTATCAGAAGCTCTTAATCCTTGGTAGAAGATTTGAACCGATCTTCTTTGATCATAACCATGATGAGGGTGAGCAGCACATAGCTTCTTAAACCTTTGCCAAAATTGGGGAAAATTCTCCACTTTACGTTGAAGAATACTTCCAACTTTAGTTCTATGTTTAAGATCTATATCTGGCTTCTCAGCTGAATTGCTTGGTTGGTCGATCTTCAAGGGTGGTTGAACTTCTTTATTGTTGACTTCTGGCTCCTTCTTGGTTTCTTTTGCTCGATCTTTCTTCTCATGGGAGGTTGAAGATTTCGTCCTCCGAGATAATTCTTCAAGGGCATAGAATGCATTCTCCGGGGTTCTTTCATGCAGTGGCTTAGTACTGAAAGAATCAACAAGAACTCGATCTTTAAGTCCCAATCCTCCATAGAAGAATTGGATTAAAATTTCTTCCTTGAATCCATGATCAGGGCAATCGGCACACAGCTGCTTGAATCTCCTCCAAAATTGGTGGAAAGTCTCGTTGTAGCGTTGTCGAATGTCCATTATCCTTTGTCTTCCTTTGGAAATCCGATCAGGCTTTGTTGATGAAGAATCTTCAATAGCTCCTTTCTTAACAAACTTAGAACTTATAACGTAAACAAAATTGTTAGATTTTAACGGCACTTGAGATGAAATTCTAGGGTGGATGACTTCACCATCAAATTCCATGGTCAATGAACCATTAAACACATCAATCTTGGTATGAGAAGTCTTTAGGAAAGGTCTTCCTAATAAAAGAGGACATTGATCTTTCGAATACTCCATATCCATGATGAATATGTCGATAGGAAAAATCAGATGCTCAACTTTAATTAAGATATTCTCTAAAACACCTTTGGGATAAACCAAAGATCCGTCAGCTAATTGCAGAATAACATCAGTATTCATCAATGGACCAAGATTTAAAGATTTGTAGAAAGAATAAGGCATCACGCTTAAAGAAGCACCAAGATCAAGCATCGCATTCTCTATAATACTTCTTCCAATAGAACAAGTAATAGAAAACGTACCTGGATCTTTGCACTTAGGGGGTAAACTCTTTTGAAGCACAGCAGAGACATTAGCTCCAGCACTTACTTTACCTTGTAATTTCTTCTTGTTGGTACAAAGTTGCTTGAGGAACTTTGCATAATTCGGAATCTGTTGAATGGCATCAAGAAGTGGGATGTTGACCTCAACTTTTCGAAATATCTCCAAAATATCTTGATCATCATCTTCTTTCTTTGACTTCTTCAATCTTGATTGAAAAGGAATTAGGTTGGAATCGGTTTTAGGCTTGATGGAATCGCACACACCTTTTCCTTTGGGTTGAATTACGGCATCTTCCTTGTTTGAATCTTCAATCGGCGCAGCTCCTTTGTTATTGGGTTCATCTTCAATCTTGATTTCGGCAGGCAGTTGTCAATCTTCCTTGGTGTAATTTGGCTCTCCTTCTTCTTGTTGATGTGCGGCATGGTTAAGATAAGGGTTTTTCAACTCTTTTCCACTCCTTAGAGAAATTGCACTGACATTCTCTCTAGGAGGTACCTTTGGTTGTGATGGAATCCTTTGTTGACCTTGTGTCTTAAGATCACTCAAATCACTAGCTAATTGGCTAATTTGTTTTCTCATCATCTCCATAGCTTCCTTGATTTGTTGTAACTCGATGGCTTGTGAAATTTGAAAATTAGGTCTTTGGAAATTCGGTCTTCCTTGAAAATTACCTTGGTTCCCATATTGTTGACTCGGTTGTTCAGGTCTCCAATAAGGTTCAGGCTTCCTTTGATAAGCTCCTTGTAATCCCACGGCATTGACTCCTTGTTTGTTGTCTTCCAAAGTAGCACAAACCCTTGGCACACTTGAAAAATTCGCATGGAACGATCAATGAGCAAAGCGATTTGCTGATTCGTTTCTTGAAGTTGTTGCTCCAATGAGGTGGAATAGGTAGAAACTTCATTAATTCTTCTTATAGGGCCTTCTCTTGAATAGTCTTGTCGAGATCCAGATTATTGAATGTTTGCAGCCATGTTTTCCACTAAAGACCAAACTTCAGTAGGAGTTTTGTCGATGAAAGCTCCTCCACTTGCAGAATCGATGGAAGATCTGTCAAACGGTAGTAATCCTTCGTAGAAGTACTGGATCAGCAACTGTTCATTGATTTGGTGATTGGGGCAGCTCGCACAAAGTGTTTTGAAACGTTCCCAATATTCATGCATTGTTTCTCCATGGCGTTGCTTAATTCCGCAAATCTCCTTCCTTATACTTGATGCTTTGTGTGCAGGAAAGTACTTTTCCAAGAACAGCTTCTTAAGGCTCGTCCAAGATGTGATTGAACCAGTGGGTAAAAGGTACAACCAATCATTTGCTCGGTCCATAAGAGTGAATGGAAAGGTTCTTAACATGAATTGATCTTCAGGAATACCTTGAATACTTGTAGATGTGCAGGCAATCTGGAAATCAGTAAGATGTCGGTGAGGATCTTCTCCAGGCAAACCGTGAAATTTGGGTAAAATCTGAATAAATCTAGATTTAATTTCAAAGTTTCCATTGGTATCTGGGTAACGAATGGCTAAGCGTTTGGCATTGACGTTTGGTGCAGCTAACTCTCTCAGAGTTTTGGGTTGTTCTTCTTCAGCCATGTCTTCTGACGATGTTGAAAAAGCAGATCTAGGAGAACTTGGTTGAGAACTTGAATCGGATGCTTCCTCTTCTTGTAATCGGCTTTGTGTCTTCTTCTTCTTCTGAAATAGCGTTCTTTTAGGCTCAGGATTGAATTCTAAACCTTCAGTACTACTACTTCTTGTCTTTGGCATGCTGTTTCCTAGAAAAATCAAACAAAACTAAAAAGAAAAATTAGCAGTAACAGTTCTTAAATAAAAATTAAAAAGCAGAAACAGAAAATAATTTTTTTTTTAATTTTAAAAAGGAAAAACGGAAAAGAAAAATTAAATTTTTTTTATCGACGCAAACCCTAATTTAATTTTTTTTAAATCGCAAAATCTTTTTTTTTTAGAAAAATCGGAAAAAAGGAAAAACTTTTTTTTTTAGAAAAAACGGAAAAAAACAAAAACTAATTCTTGAATCTAATCTCTCTTCACTTTCTCTCAATTCAATTCCCTTCCCCGGCAACGGTGCCAAAATTTATGATCGTGTCGTCTATGACCATAAAAATAATCCCCACAATTAACTAACTAGAATAACTAGGGCAAGTAGGGGTCGGATCCCACAGAGAAGGGTTATGTGATGAACAATAAAAAGATAGAAAGATCTTTTCCAAAAATCGATTAGAAAACAGGGGATTGTGAAAATAACAATTATGAAGAAAACAATTAAACTAAAAATCAAAGCAAATCAAATCTAAATCTAAATCAGAATATAAAGCAAATTAATAAAACAAACAATAATTATAAAGCATACTTCTTCACCAGTGATATCATTCAATCAAATTAACTATGGATCCTCGATTTAAAAGGTGAATTTCGCATCTTATTCTTGACTGACAACTGATATGGGTTTCCCAACATGTATTTTAGATAAGAGGCCGATCAAAGCTGCAGTTATCCCTATTATTCCTTCAGCGATCGATTACTTTCTTAGGGCTTAAAGATCACTTGAGAACAAAGCATTAAGAACAGTTAATTTTACACACATGCCTACAAGTAGAACCATACGAAGAGAAATTTCTCGCCCTCCGGTAGACAAACACCCCTTAAGCAGCGATCAAACAAACCTAATTTGCTACATACAATCAAACTTGAGTGATTAATTCTAAGCCTGATCTAGCTATAGACCTTCCTCTTACATCGTTAGTGGCCACATAACTCAAATAAGATTCAGAATCATAAAATTAAAACAGGGTTTTGACTACTATCATCAAGAACTTAACACAAAATTATAAGTATAGAAATGTCACCATAATCAATTGATTGAAATCACCAAAGGATCAGAAGTATTAAGGATTTAGCTACTCATGGATTTAGGAAAATCCATGAGAGGCATAAGAATACTTACAGGACTGGGGAGGAACGATTCTCCCCCTTTGAAACCCTAGGGACGTCGACTCCCTCTATTGCTAGAGAGCGTGTCGACTTCCTCCTCTTCTAAACTAGAGAAAAACCTAAAAACTAAAGAAAGGTAGAAAAAGAGAATAATCTAAAATTTGTGGATTGTGAAGTTGTGTATATGTGTGTGTGTATTTGTGATACAGGAGGTGGCTATTTATACTAGAGGAATAGGGTAGGACGGTTTAGCCTTTTCTTGGTCTCCAAGTAGGATTAGGTGTCATCCTAGAGTAGTCTCCAAGTTAGATGAGGACTCTAGAATTTTATGGAATTTTCTGGAATTGAGCAGGGACTTCGACTTGAATTTCGGGCTTGAAGATGGCAGATCTGGGCTTTGCACTCCAAAAGAAAGTTGTAGAGCTCGGAGCTAGCTTTCTAACGAGTACTCATGGGCTTAAAACAGACATCTGAGCATAAAGTTATGGCCTTTCTACGAAGACTGCGCTGAAACCGGGCTAATATCGCAAATCTACGGGATTAATGCGGGATTTGGATATTATTTTGGATATGGGGCCTATTAATTGGGATTTTAACTCCAATTATAGGTTTATATGGGCTGACTATATTCCCATTTAAATAATCAAAAATCCTCAACTTCAGGGCTTCTTCTGGGCTTGTCTTCAATCCTTTGCAAATAAAGCTCCAAATCTTCAATTTTGCTTCTTGAATTAATTCTTCAAATCTTCAAAATATCTTCAATTACGAACTTCGCATCTTCAAATCTTCATTCCAAATAGCTAAATCCATAGTTGAGTAAAAAGTCTCCAAAATAGCTCCAAAAAGAGTGAAAAACAATAAGTTTTCACTTTTCTTGTCTTCAGGACCTAAAAACACAAATACTAACAAAATAGGGTAAAAACACATATAAAAATAGCAAAAAGTATATAAAAATATTTATAAAAACATGCATAATTTGAGTTCGATCATAATATATACTTTTTTGTTATAGATAATATTTATTTGGATTATAATCTGTATATATAACGTATATGCTCTAATTTCTTTGGTAAATTTCCATTCAAATTTTGTTTGTATATATCTTACGTGTCTCTTGCTTTGTCATCTCGTGATATTTATATATTACAATTTCGGATTCTGTTGATTTCATTTTACTGTTTAATCCCTTTTTGATTTCCTTATGTTTTATTAATTACTAACAAGCCATACTGTATAACATTCCTTACATAACCTTATTTTTTTTTATCCCATATTAACTTTGCGCACACAAAGTAGTGGAAAAATGATTTTATTTTATTATTACTGTCTTTGATATTTATAATTACCTTTGGGATTGTCGTATGTATGCTTTTTGGTTCAATTCAACCGAAACAAGTGTGTGCATGAAGAAATTTGTATGCTTCCATAAGTGTTTAGGTAATAGGTGTTCTTGTTAGGCACACTTAAATAGGAACTATAAATGTAATGTATCACTTTTATGACGCATTGAAATTGGACAAAAATTTGATACCAAGTAGTTTGTAACTTACCATAATATACCCTTCACTTTTTTCCCTCCAAAAAGAGGATACAAAAAGTTAATCTCTATAATAAAAGTTTTTCTACTGTAAACCCTAGCTGCTCCGCACCTATCCTTCTCTCTCAGCCTCCTTTCAAAATTTTGTTTTCTCCTCCTCCTCTTGAGTCTTTTGTTAAGGGGGACGACGAGCCTGATCATTTATTTACTTTTCTTTTAGAATAAAGTGCCGAGATCTATTGATCTATCGTGTTTCAGTCAGTTTTTTGAATCAAAGTAGTTTTTGTTGAGTCTAGCATTTATCCATTTATTAGTTTGGCTTGTCGGAATGGTTTTTCTTTCTGATCAAAGGGTTAGTGAAGGTGATCCTCCAATCAAAGCTTTTTCTTGGGAGATTCACCGAGAAGCAAAAGTGATGGAGTGGTGGACATGCAAAACATTTATGAAGAAGGTTCGAGCCTCCATATAATCATCAAGATGACTCATCTGATCACGGAGCAAGACCTAGATCTAGATCTAAGAGAGAAACATTCTTCTCAATCTATTGTAATTATGAGTATTATCTTTGTAATTTCATTTTCATAAATGAAAATTTACAATCTTTTCTTCAAAAAGTTAGTCTCTATAAACAACGTAGAGAAGATTTATGGCTTTCTCTCACTCACTCACTCACTCTCTCTCTCTCTCCCCTCCTCTCTCTCTCTCTCTCTTTCTCTTCCTTTGATAACTAGGATTTGCTAATGGCGGAGTTTTACTTTCTTGCAACTCTGGCTTCTAGAGACTTATGTTCTCACCATTTTGATCTAGTAGAAGACGGACCCTCTGACCGGTCGTTGATTAAATCACAAGATAAATCCCCACAAACCAATAACAAATAGCTAGGGCAAGTAGGGGTCGAATCCACAAGGAAGGTATGATCGAATCAAAGGTAAATCTTACAAAAGAAAACATCACCAAAAAGAGATTTTTATGGATTTTTGAATTATCAAATTAAACTAGAAAACAATTTAAATAAATCTAAACTAAATAACTAGGAAATAATTAAAGAGAAAATCAAGGGATAAAAACATACTTCTTCTCGTTTAGGTAAGTAATTTGATCAATTGAATCATGGATCATAGACACTAAACATGAATTTGACTTAAATTGCAATCAATTAAGAATCATAAATTATCCCAAATCGATATATAGCCTAAGACGTAGACATCAATTTTCAATGAAACAAAGTAATCCTCTTAATATCTTAAACAACTCCATTTGAATAATTGGTATAGGAATCAGACGTGATGCTCATTCCAACATGCTATGAAGATTAACCCGCATCTCGCTGACAATTAATCACAAATATTCTAATTGCAGGTCTATTTCAACCCTTAGAATACGCATTAAACTTTACTTATCCACATGCATGATAAATCAATACCAAATTTGCCTACGTCAATTTCCATCTCGGCCTAAAGATTTCAACAAGGTTTGATATCCCAATGAATCTAGAACTTCTAGTTCAATTGTCACTTGTGACCAACATCGACTTAACTTAAGCCAACTGAATCTAACTATAGTATTCATACTATAAAGATAAGCTGCGCACACAAATCAATCAAAATATGAACACATAAGATGAAGTATAGAGATAAGAAACATATTCAAACAGAAAACTCAAATTATTAAGAACAAAAGTCTCACCAAAGATTCATTGATCAAAAATACCTAAGGAAAAGAAATATAAAAGGTTTAGCTACTCATGGATCCATGAGAGACTTACAAAGCAAAGAGGTGGGCGGCTGCCTCCTCCTCAAAATCGCAAGAACCTAGAGAAAAGAATATGAGTTGTAAGTTGTTCTAGGTGTGTCTAGGGTTTTAGACTTAAGAGGGTATTTATAGAGGGTGGCTTAGGGTTAATTTAGAGCTAAACAAACCCTATGGACGTGCTGGGCTGCTCTCCAAGTCTTCAAGCTAATCCAAATAAGATTTTGGGCTCAATTGGATCAATCCCGCAAGAAAGGCCCAAGACCGTTTCTGTCTGCTAACTTCAGGGGCATTTTCGTCCATGAAAACGTACGAACTGGGTTTCGACCAAAACACGAAAGTTGTAGATCTTGGAGTTAGCTTTCCAACGCCTACTCATACGCCTTAAATGGAGCTCTGGATCAAATGATATGGCTAAAATACAGAAGGGTCGCCAAATCTGGAAACAATTGGAGAAGCTTCAAGGTGAAGTGACACATGATGGCTGTCTGGCGCGCGCGCATGGCTTGCCGCGACTCCCCCTGGGCGCCCATGTCAATGGCTTGTGCGCCCAGGGCGTTGCTCTCAGGCCCGAGGTCGACAGTGCACATGTGTGGCTGGGTTGCATGCCCGACTGGCGTTGGGCGCCCATGCGGTAAGCTTGGCACCCCATGTGGTTTGCCTCGCACTCCATGTGCTCTAGTGCTCCAACGTCACTTGACATGTCTTCTTGCCTTGAAATTCAACTTTGCTCCTTTGAAACTCTTGAAAATCAATCATATGATGATAAAATTGACTCTTCAAGCTCTTCAATCACGATCATATTGGCTCCATTCTCCATCCAAATTGTCCTTGAAAAATATTTGTGTAAATAATCATCCAAAAAGTCTCCAAAAAGGTACAAAAATGGTGATTTTGCACTTTTCTTCTCTTCAACACCTATGAACACAAATATACCAAATATAAGGCATAATCAAGCATAAAATACCCAAAAAGCATAGGAAAATGACCATAAAAAGATGCATAATTTGGTCTGATCATATTTCCCCCACATTTAAGCTTTGCTAGTCCCTAGCAAACTAAGGTTAATCCTAAGTAAACAAAAAATGTTAGGCCTAAACTAAACAACATATTGATTCCACTTTCGTAGGTGTACGGCGGCACTTAGCTCGTGACGCAAGCCTTTAAACCTTTATACGTCTATAAAGGAGGAGTTATAGTCTCCTGAGGGTTTACTTAACTAGAACGATACCCACAAACATTATGTAAACATTAACTAGAGACATCAAACTTTAGAAAACAAAGCACTTCTAACAAATTAAGAATTTAATCTACATTTTCTAGTCAAATGCAATACAAATTAGTAAGAATACAAAGACCATAAGATTCAAATCAACTATGCACAAAACCACTCCAATCAATAATGTAGTTTCTAAGATCCACATACCTTGGATGAATTTGACAAAGAAAACTTACCATAAGCTTGTATTTACATCTATTTCCAAGAAAAAGAAATATCATGGATATTAATCAAAAATTAAGATGGGTTTAAAAGAAATAGCTTAATTTTAAATGTAAGATTATTAGAAGTGTTCATGATTTGGGGCTACTAGCTCCCTTTATTTTGAGGTTACTAACACTCATTTTTTTCAAGAGGGACAATATTTCCGCATTCCATGCCTCTTATCCTCTTTCCAAGGGTTACTAACTCCTTTTGTTAAAGAAAAGAGTGACAACAATGGATTAATTAATTTTTTTTAAGCAAGAAATATCTCTTCTCCTCTTTACATGAAAACACTTCTTTTTAAAAGATTTTAGCTACCTTTCATACCCCCACACTTAGTCTTTGACTTATCCATGACATACTTCTATGAATGTACACAAGATTCAACACAAGTTCTAGAAGTAATACACTTGTCAAAACATTTTTGGGTATGAAAAACCTTATTAATTACACTTCTTAATCAAAGAATGAGATTATACATAAGAAAATTTGAAAAATATTTTCAATGTATCCAAACCAAATTAATATTACAAAAGACTATACTCATGGAAATTAAATCAAAACTTAATAGAAATACAAAACAATTTTTTATTTTCTTCAAAAATTTTGAAAAATTTGTTTCTAATCAATAAGATAGAAAAGAAAATAGGATCTTGAAAATAGACTAATTCCTCCCCCACACTTAAAAGACACATTGTCCTCAATGTGTGATGTGCTAGTAATTTGACAAAAATGTCAATGACCTCTTTTTGAAATTTTTGGAAAAGTAAGTAAAAAATGACAATTTGACTTATAAAGAAGAAATTTGGGTTCTAGACAAATCAATTAATTACTCACTAGCAACCAATAAACACAATAAGTGGGGTAATCCAACTAATTGAACATATGCAAGAATTAATTCATCAAGAAAGTCGATGCTCAATCTAAGCAAATTAATTAAACATAGTATCAATCATAGCATCCAAACACTTAAGTCTTACATAAGATCCAAATAGAACAAATACAAATACAAATACAAATGCATGCAATGTCATGATAAAAATGCAAAACATAAAAGAGTTCATAACATATGACATCCTAAGGATAAGAATCAATGGCCTCTCCTTAGCCTCCTTTGGCCCATGGAACACGTATGGTGTCCTCCATTCGCTCCATGTAAGTTATCATTTCACTCCTATGTTGCCTCATCTCTCGAACCATGAGTTGTTGAAATTCTCTCATAGGAAGCTCTTGGAAATTTTCTTCATCAACTTCCAAGGATGGTTGTCTTGTCCCTTGTGATTGTTCAAGTCCTTGTGCATAAGTCCTTCTTTGCACTTTGTACCAATGTACCTCATTGGCAATAACTCTCCTCCTTAAACCCAAATGACTTAAACAATTCACATCAATGACATTGTCTTCATTGTTGAAGCAATACTCACCATCGACTTCAATTTCTTCATTGACCAAAATCTTGCTAATCAACAATGGGAAAACAAATGCCTTATCTTCATGTGAAGAATGAACCACTTCCCACATCCTTGAGAGTAACAACCTAGCCATTGGTATTCCATTACAATGACCTAATCCATGGCAAAGCTTGTCTACCACATAGAAGTCTTCAATGCGAAGCTTATGCTTGTTACTACTCCTAGGAATGACATTATGATGCAATAAGTAACACACAAGTCTATCCCTTGGTTCCATGTATTTGACTCTTACCTCTCTATTCCCTTGGCTATCCATACCAAGAGGAATGTCAAACCTCCTTAAAGCACCATCCCTTTTCCATGTGCTCTCGGTGGCGGTCCTTTGCTCTCCATTAACATAAGTAAAATAGAACATACTACCCTCATTGTTCAAATCAAGCAAACAGCATATATATTCCTCATCAACTACAATGTACTTACCTTTGACCATTGTGTTGATGGTGTAGGAATAACCTTCACGCTCCTTGTCCATGTTAGCATAGAATTGTTTCACAAAATTGGGATAGTAGTTTCCATTTACTTGAAGAAGTGATCCCCAACCTCTATTGACAAACAATGGGCTAACTCCAAGTTCTTGATCAATGTTGGTTTGAAGCACTTTTTCTATAACGAAAGAGTTGTGATACCTTGCTCCATACCACTATTGACACTCATTATCAATAAATATGGGTGGCGGCACACTAAGGAAAGGTTGTATGTCGGTTTCCTCCTCAATTGGTGCGGCTTGGGATGTTGATGCTCTTGCTCTCACTCTTCTTGACATTTTGTCGAACACTTGGTGGGCACTAGGTTACCTTGTAGGGTTTCTTGAAAAATGTTTCTTTAAGATCCAATGTAGCACTCCCCAATGCTCTAAAATGCTCCAATCAACTTCCGAACTATCTCCTATCTCCCTTCTAATCACTCCAAACAAGAATCCAAAGAAAACAACCACTTTCCCCAAAACTTGAAAATTTGAAAAATTGATGGATTTGATGGAAAAAGTGTTGGATAATCTAATGGGTAAATGTTTGAGGTGATAAAAAGATGAAAGAAATGATTTGTAAGTGATGAAGTAGTGAAATTTGAAAATTAAACTGAGTGAATATGTGTATGTAGGCAAGAGACAAGAAAAATTGAGTGGGTTTTTGATGAAGGTGGGTGTTGAAGGGTTTGAAGTGGGTGTTGGGTGGTATTTATAGGGTTTGAAATGGGTGATGGGTGTTGTGAGTTGGAGGGCTTGGTGTGAGTATGGGTGTGTGGCACTGTTCGCACACAGCCCGCGGCACCTGGGTGCCCAAGCCATCTGGCTGGGTGCTCAGGTAAAGCGCCTGGGCGCCCGGCCAGCTTCGGCCTCCAGCGCTGGCCTTAGCGGCTGGGCGCTTGGGCTATCCAACTGGGTGCCAGGCTTGCGACATGGGGCCCCAGCTGGGATCGGGCTTGGCTCCTCATTTTTGCTTCCAATTGCAATTTTTGCTACCAATTTCAATTCCAACTTCAACTCAATTACCATCCAAAAATCTTACCATATTCCAAATTTCTTCAATCCAAAAACACTTGATTTTCACCAAAAATTCCGCTTGATGACTATCAAAAGATTGACCTTATGTTCTTATCACTTAAGAGTCTATATGTATGAGATGCATGAGACAATTGTACAAAGATAATATGTATGGAAAAACATTCAATTCAAGAAAATTAATTGATTTGCATCAATCAATGAATCAAACATAGGAAATTAAATGAGATTATAGTTCAAGAAAACTTCTCTATTTATGCAAAGTGTAAGCTCCAATTGCTCTTCATGTGTGCTTCCTTTCCTTGTCTCCATTGCTTGATCGATTCCCTTGAATTGAGAATGCAAAATGACCTATAACTAAGAAAAAGAAAATTCAAAAGAAAAGGATAGATGTTAGTGTATTGGGTTGCCTCCCAATTAGCGCCTTCATTTAATGTCTTTGGCTAGACATCTTCATGGACTATTCTCCATTGGTGAAGGAACGTTGAGTGTGCTCCTTCAAAAGTCACACGGTGATGTTGAGCGTGTCACTCATGGCTTTGAAAAGTTCAATTATAGCTCCATCAATTTTGAATAACTTCTCTCAAGCTTCCTTTAATTCCTTGTTGACATCTTCACGCGTGTTGTTGGAAATTTTGCCTCTTTCTCCAATCTTCTCTTTGTTTTTCTTCTCGATCCAACTTGGAGGTGCAATTGCTTGAGTCAAAGCTTCCAATGCTTCATATGCGTCTTCAACAAATCTATCGAGTAAGGGAATGTTGTCGATGCTATCCTGATAGGTCGTTGAACAAATCACAAAATAAATCCCCACAAACCTATAACTATTAGCTAGGGCAAGTAGGGGTCGAATCCACAGAGAAGGTATGAGCAAATCAAAGGCAAATTGTACAAAAGAAAGTCTTTCCAAAAGGGGATTTTTAGGGTTTTCGAAATAGGTAAACTAAATTAGAAAACAATTATGTAAATCTAAACTAATGACTAAGAAAACAATTTAAGAGAAACAATTAATTAAAAGCATACTTCTTCTCCCATAGGTAATTATTTTGATCAAGTAAATCATGGATCATAGACACAAAACATGAATTTGACTTAAATTGCAATCAATTAAGAATCATAAATCATCCCAAATCAGTATATAGCCTAAGACGTAGACATAAACTTTCATTGAAACAAAGTAATCCTCTTAATATCTTAAACAACTTCATTTGAATAATTGGTATAGGAACAGACGTGATGCTAATTCCACCATGCTAATAAGATTAACCCGCATCTCGCTGACAATTAACCTCTAATGTAATAATCTATGGTTTCAGCCCTTCATATAACAAGCATTAGGTTTTATTAATCCACATGCATGATAAATCAATACCAAACTTGCCTACGTCAATTTCCATCTCGGCCTAAAGATTTCAACAAGGTTTGATATCCCATTGAACCTAAGACTCCTAGAATTACAATTGTTACTTGGACCAACTTTAACTTGACTCAAGCTACTTGAATCTAACTATAGCATTCATATTATCAAGACAAGGTGGCCATCCAAATCTATCAAGATATAAACACATATGATGAAGTACAAAGATAAGAAACATATTCAAACGGAAAAATCAAATTATTAAGAACAAAAGTCTCACCATAGATTTATTGATCAGAAATTCCTAAGGAAAAGAAACATAAAGGTTTAACCTCTCATGGATTGGAGTTTCTAATCCATGAGAGATTGAAAACTTACAAACCCAAGAGGAAAAGAGGACGAGGCGGCTGCCTCGTCTCCAAACCGCAAAACCTAGAGAGAAAAAGAGATAATAGTTGTGTTGTAAGTTGTTCTAGGTGTTAGCTAGGGTTTTAGACTTAAAAGGGTATTTATAGAGGGTGACTTAGGGTTAATTTAGAGCTGAACAAACCCTAAGGACGTGCTGGGCTGCTCTCCAAGTCTTCAAGCTAATCCAAATAAGATTTTTGGCTCAATTGGATCAATCCCGCAAAACAGGCCAAGGACAGTTTCTGTCCGCTGAATTCAGGGGCATTTTCATCTATGAAAACGTTCGAACTAGGCTTCGACCAAAACACGAAAGTTGTAGATCTTGGAGTTAGCTTTCCAACAGCTACTCATACGTCTCAAACGGAGCTCTGGATCAAAAGTTATGGCCAAAATACAGAAAGGTCGCCAAATCTGGAAACAATTGGGGAAACTTCAAGATGAAGTGACACGTGATGGCATGGTGGGGCGCGCGCATGGCTGGCCCCGACTCCCCCTGGGCGCCCATGCGGATGGCTTGTGCACCCAGGGCGTTGGCCTCAGGCCCCATGTCGCCAGCGCCCATGTGCTACCTGGGTGGCATCCTCGACTGGCTCTGGGCGCCCATGTTGTAAGCCTGGCGCCCCACCTGGTTTGTCTCAGGACCCATGTGCCCCAGTGCTTGTCTGCCACTTGACATGTCATCTTGCCTTGAAACTCAACTTTGCTCCTTTGCTTCAAACTCTTGAAAATCAATCTTATGATGATAAAATGGACTCTTCAAGCTCTTCAATCACGATCATATTGGCTCCATTCTTCATCCAAATTGTCCTTGGAAAATATTTGTGTAAATAATCATCCAAAAAGGCTCCAAAAAGGTACAAATGGTGATTTTGCACTTTTCTTCACTTTAGCACCTATAAACACAAATATACCAAATATAAGGCATAACCAAGAATAAAATACCCAAAAAGCATAGGAAAATGACCATAAAAAGATGCATAATTTTGGTCCGATCATATCCACAAGAATTTGATCATCCACTCCTAAGCCTTGATAGAAGTAGGTAATCAAAATTTGATATGGTATTCCATGTTGAGGGCATTCGGCGCAAAGTTTCTTGAATCTCTCCGAAGCTAGGCAAAAATTCTCCTATTTGCGTTGTCGAAAAGTTGCAATCTTTTGCCTCCCCTTTGAAAGTTGTTCACTTGTCAGGTTGAAGATGTTTCACCTAACTCTTTCTTTACCCACTTTTCCACTACACAAACAAAATCATTAGTTTTCAAAGATAAATTCGATGAAAGTTTGGGATGAATTACATCACCATCAAACTCCATCGTCAATGAGACATAAAAAACATCGATTTTGGTGTGAAAAGTCCTTAGGAAAGGTCTTCCTAATAAAAGAGGGCATTGATCCTTTGTAATTTCTCCTTCCATTTCCATAACAAAAATATCAATAGGAAAAATTAAATGTTGCACTTTAATCAAAATATTCTCTAGCACACCCTTGGGATGTACCAAAGATCCATTAGCCAATTGAAGAACGACATCAGTGTGTTTTAAATGACCAATTTTTAAAGTTTGATAGAAAGAATAAGGCATGACACTTAAAGATGCTCCTAAGTCAAGCATAGCATTATCGATGATAGTATTTCCAATTGAACAAGTAATTGAAAACATACCAGGATCCTTGCAATTTGGAGGTAAATGTCTTTGCAAAACAGCAGAAACTGTTGCTCCAACATTCAACTTACCTTGTAACCATTTTTTGTTTGTACACAATTGCTTAAGAAGCCTTGCATACCTTGGCACTTGTTGAATCGCATCAAGAAGTGGGATGTTGACCTCGACCTTTCGAAAAATATCCAAGATGTCTTGATCATCATCTTCTTTCATTGATTTCCTTGACTTGGTTGGAAAAGGTTCCTTCTTTGAATCCAATTGGACTTGACCACAGAAGTTTCTTTGGCTTTGGTTTCATCATCTTCAATTTTAGTCTCCTTCACTAGCACATGCAATTCATCTTCTTCATTGCTTGTCCCTTCATCCATCGTAGACTTAGTTGGATATGGTTCTTCCAACTCCTTTCCACTTCTCAAGGTAATAGCATTCACATTCTCCTTAGGGGGCACTTTTGATTGAGATGGGATCTTGTTTTGGCCTTGTGCTTTGAGCTCACTCACATCACTTGCCAATTGACCTAATTGCTTCCTTATGATCTCCATGGTCTCTTTCATTTGTTGCATTCCCTCAGAATAGTGTGAAGATTGCCTTGGATAGTTGTTTGGCCTTGCTTGGTAAGCAACTTGGTTCCCATAAGAATTGTAGCTCCTTGGAAATGGCTCTTGTTTCCTTTGAAATCCCTCTTGCATTCCTAAAGCATTGACTTCTTCAACATCATCATCGACCAAACTATGGCACTTATCCATGTGATGTCCTAATGAACAAATTCCACAAACCATTGACACACTTGATAAGTTCGATTTGACCAAATCAGTGAGCAAAGCAATTTGTTGATTTGCTTTTTCAATTCGTTGCTCCAATGTAGAGGAATGGGTTGAGACTTCATTGATTCTTCTAATGTTTGCATCTCTTTGTGCACAACTCTCTCGAGTACCAAATTGTTGTGTGTTGGCGGCCATATTCTCGATCAAAGTCCAAGCATTGGTGGGAGTCTTGTCGATGAAAGCCCCTCCACTTGCAGAATCTATGGAAGATCTATCAAATGGGAGTAAACCTTCATAGAAATACTGAATAAGCAATTGTTGAGGAATTTGATGATTTGGACAACTTGAGCACAACCTCTTGAAATGTTCCCAAAACTCGTACATAGTCTCGCCTTGGGGTTGCTTAATTCCACTTATCTCCTTTCGAATGCTTGAGCCTTTATGAACAGGAAAGAATTTTTCCAAAAACAATTTCTTAAGGCTCGTCCAAGAAGTGATTGAACCACTAGGCATGTAGTACAACCAATCCTTTGCATGATCCATAAGGGTAAAAGGAAAAGTTCTAAGTTTAAATTGCTCCTCAGAAATACCTTGCATCTTCATGGATGAACAAACAATTTGAAAATCTGTGAGATGTCGATGTGAATCTTCTCCAGGCATACCATGAAATTTTGGCAATAATTGAATGAATCCAGACTTGATCTCAAAATTTTCTTCATTGGTTGGATATTGAATTTCTAAGCGCTGTGTAGTCACATTTGGGGCAGCAAGTTCCCTCAAACTCCTATTGTTGTTGTTTTCTTTGCCCATGTTTTCTCTTGGGGATTGTGATTCCAAACTTGAAGAAGAAGTGGTGGATCATGGAGAGCTAGCTTGAGAACTTGGTGTTGACGAATCTCCTATTTGCTCTCTAGGCAAATTCTCCTTCCTTAGTGCAAAGAGTGTACGTTCAGACTCAGAATTGAATACTAAGTCCTTGGTACCACTACTCCTTGTATTTGGCATACAACACCTAGAAAGAACTTGAACAAAGAATCAACAATAACAAGTAACTTGAAAAAAAAATAAAAAAAAATAAAAAGTAAGGAAAAATTAACTAAACTAAAAATTGAAAAGAAAAATAACGAAAAATATAAAGGATAAGGGTAAGAAATTCTTAAGTAATAATTTGCCTTCAATTACTTAAACCTTCCCCGGCAACGGCGCCAAAATTGTGATCGGTCGTTGATCAAATCACAAGATAAATCCCCACAAACCAATAACAAATAGCTAGGGCAAGTAGGGGATGAATCCACAGGGAAGGTATGATCGAATCAAAGGTAAATCTTACAAAAGAAAACCTCACCAAAAAGAGATTTTTATGGATTTTTGAATTATCAAATTAAACTAGAAAACAATTTAAATAAATCTAAACTAAATAACTAGAAAATAATTAAAGAGAAAATCAAGGGATAAAAGCATACTTCTTCTCCTTTAGGTAAGTAATTTGATCAATTGAATCATGGATCATAGACACTAAACATGAATTTGACTTAAATTGCAATCAATTAAGAATCATAAGTTATCCAAAATCGATATATAGCCTAAGACGTAGACATCAATTTTCAATGAAACAAAGTAATCCTCTTAATATCTTAAACAACTCCATTTGAGTAATTGGTATAGGAATCAGACGTGATGCTCATTCCAACATGCTATGAAGATTAACCCGCATCTCGCTGACAATCAATCACAAATATTCTAATTGCAGGTCTATTTCAACTCTTAGAATACGCATTAAACTTTAGTTATCCACATGCATGATAAATCAATACCAAACTTGCCTACGTCAATTTCCATCTCGGCCTAAAGATTTCAATAAGATTTGATATCCCAATGAATCTAGAACTTCTAGTTCAATTGTCACTTGTGACCAACATCGACTTAACTTAAGCCAACTGAATCTAACTATAGTATTCATACTATCAAGATAAGTTGCGCATACAAATCAATCAAAATATGAACACATAAGATGAAGTATAGAGATAAGAAACATATTCAAATAGAAAAATCAAATTATTAAGAACAAAAGTCTCACCAAAGATTCATTGATCAAAAATACCTAAGGAAAAGAAGTATGAAAGGTATAGCTACTCATGGATTGCAAGCAATCCATGAGAGACTTACAAAGCAAAGAGGTGGGCGGCTGCCTCCTCAAAATCGCATTGTTAGGAGGAAAAGGGTATTGATGCTTCTTGTCCTTTAATTAGGTTAACTAAGGAGGAAAAGGGAAGAGTCAGAGCTCCTTGGTGAACTCTCTCATTGTTAGGAAAAGTTTAGAAAATTACACAATAGTTACTGGTGCAATATAGATTTAAATAAGACTAAAACTCCTAAAATATTGCCACATGACTCCAAGATTAACAACCCACTAAACCAACTAAACAACCAAATAAAACATGCTGCAAATAGCTAAAAAAAGACTCCAACTTGGATCGAAAGACATGGAATATAATCTGACAATATACCAGAAATTTATTAACTACTAAATACTCCAATTACTCCATGTTCTGCTTCAACAATCCCTCCCTTAATCTGAACTAACATACTGATAAGTTCAGTTTAAAGGTTTTGAAATCTCCTCCCTTGCTTGCAACACATCCTTGCTGCTACAAACACCAATCATCTTCCTCAGCTTATTGAATGAAGCCACACTAAGGGGTTTGGTGAAGATATCTTTTACCTCAAATGAAACAAAATCACAGTCTACAAATAAAGCGAACTGTGAAACATGCTCAGAATCAACATTGGGAACACCAGTTACCTCAAAACCTTCCAGCAAAGGGGGCCTTCTTTTGGTACGTTGGGGTCTGGAAGATGATGTTGCACCATGTTGTGGAGTACCAATTTCAGCAGCTACCACTTTTGCACATTCTTCTTGCTGCAATTCAACTTCATCATCATCGGGAATAATTCTTGGAGCATATTTTGTGGATGACCAAGTCCAGAACTCTTCTTCATCAAAAATAACACCACGACTAATGATCAACTTCCTTGTTACATGATTGAAGAGCCTATAGGCCTTTGATTCTTCACTGATTCCCAAGAGAATACATTTCTCCCCCTTGTCGTCAAGTTTTGTCCTCTTTCTGGTCCGACACATGAACATAAGCGGCTAAAATCTCAATTTGGTACGAAACACTTCAAGTTTTTCCTATTTAGTACGAAACCTTTTATTTGGACCAATTTGGTACCAAACATTTTATAAATGGACCAATTAGTACTTTTTCAGGTCTGCCGTTAACAAGTGTAATACACACGCGCTGTAATGCATAAAAATAGGATTTGCTGAAGAAAATTGACACTTGGCAATTTCAAAATTAATTAAAAAATAAAAGATTTAATTTTATGGATTTATTTGAAAAAATAAATAAAAAATTAAAATCTTTAAATTAATAAATCAGAAATTTAGTTTTCGGAAAAAAAAAATTCAGAATTTTCTTTTTAATGTCTCTTTCTCCTCCCTACAACAAACACCAAAAACACTTTTTTTCTTCACCTGAATCAAGCATTTATTTTTTAAAAACTTGACAAGAACACTATGAACATTCAAGTTGTGGTTTTTCTAATGAGTAGCAATATTTTCCACTTTTCCGTCATCCAACGTGGCTTTTATGTTGAAATTACCCAACCCAAAAACTTTTCACCCTCAAACACAAAATTTCTAAATTTTCTTGTCAAAAATGGATAAAAAAACCATTTTCGCCAAGAACTCACCTAGAATAATGAAGAACACCAAGAACACTTAAACTTAAAAACCCAGCCGACCACCACCCGACCACCACTCAATGCAAACTGATCAGGCAAATAACCACTTTGCATCCAAGAACAAATCAATAGCAATTATCATCAAAGTCCAAACAACCACATTTATCTTAGGCATTTTATTAAACACCTTAAAAGCTAACTCCAAATCCGCATTTCCCTTTACAAACATATCAATTAGAGAACACCCAATATATATCAGACTCTAGATACCCACTTTTCACTATAAACCTCGAAATTGTTTCTCCAATTTCGAAAAGCTCGACTTTTGAACAAGCTCAAAGAAGTCGTGAAGCAATACTCATTTCATTTGGATAAAACCCATTTTCAAGCATATCAAGAAATGTCAAAATCGCTTCCACATTCATTTTATTATTAGAAAAACAAGAAATCATTGCATTTTATGAAACCAAATCTGATTTATTTTCCAAGCGAGGTCTTTGTACAGCTCGCTTGACCTTACGGGGCAAAGGAAGAAGAAAGCAAGCACAAAACCTTTGGACTTGGATATGTTAGGGCTTTTGAATTTCATAGATGAACTCTGTTCTGCTTAAGGTGGGGAGAGATTGATCGTGTTCACCACCAACTATGTCGAGAAACTTGACCCGACTTTGAAAAGAAGGGAGACCAGATAGAAGAGAAACTTAGGAAAAAGTAAATAAAAAAACTAATTTTAATTATAAAATTATTTTTTTAAAAATTAAATCCAAAAATATTTGGGTCAGGTTAAACTACACGTGGATGACGAAAAACTGAACATAAAGGTGCGTGTTTAACACCGACTAACAAGAAATCCGAAAAAGTACTAAATTGGTCCATTTATAAAATGTTCGGTACCAAATCAACCCAAATAAAAGGTTTCGTAAAAAACAGGAAAAACTTGAAAGGTTTGGTACCAAATTGAGATTTTAGCCCACATAAGCTATACACTTGAAAACTCTGAAAAGAGTGCATAGCTAGTTGCACTCCACTCCATGCACCTCTGGAGTCTTATTAAAAACTCTGCAAAGATTTCTTTTCAGCACATGAACACTCCATGCCACAGCTTATGGCCAAAACGATCTTAGTACAGAACTTTTGCTCAAAGTGCTCCTTGCCATGTCAAGAATGGTCATATTCTTCCTTTCGGAAACTCCATTTTGTTGTGGAGTATATGGGGCTGTCAACTGTCTTTTAATACCAGCATTCTCACAAAAAGTTGCAAACGCATTCGTGTTAAATTTTCCTCCTCTATCATATCTCACCATCTGAATGGACTTGCCCAAATCCTTCTCAACCAATTGTTGAAATTTCTTAAACATCTCTAGTGCTTCAGATTTAAACTGCAAGAAATACACCCAAGCCTTCCTGCTATAATCATCAATGAAGGTAATGAAATAATGTTTACCTCCATTAGATGTAGGTGTAATCGGGCCACAAATATCAATATGAACTAGCTCTAGTACTTGTTTTGCTCTCCAGTTGCTAATTTTAGGAAATGACTCCCGATGTTTCTTGCTAAGTACGCACTCTTCACACATCTTTGCTGGTTGATTTAGCTTGGGAAGACCCTTCACCAACTTCTTTTGGTACAACAATTGCAACCCACCAAAGTGCAAGTGACCAAACCTGTAGTGCCACAATCAAACTGTTTCCTCCTACCTTGCTCACTAATCGTGTCGTCAGCGAGTCACAAAATAAAAATCTAACTAACTCTTACTAACTGGTAGATAGGGCAAGTCAGGGTCGATCCCTCAGAGAAGAATTAAAATCAATTAACTAATGAGAATAACTAAGAAAAGCAAACAGGTTAATAGCAACAGTTTATAATATTGGTTGTCACGAAAGCAAATTATAAAGTAAATCAATAAGATAAAAGCAATACTTACTCAATTATCCCCACTTAAGTATAAATTAATTATAAACAACATGGATCATGGATCAAAACGTATAAATCAATCATCTAAACAATTCATAGATCATAAATCATAGAAAAGTCTTTGGCTGAGAGTCCAATTACTAAAGATTCATCTTATCTCTATTTATATGAAAGATAAATTAAATTGCTACAAAGTATCACAACTTAACTCTTTTATCAATTATTACTAAATTAAATATTAAAGATTCTTAAATCATGCAATCAATAAAGAATTAAGATTAATAAATAAACCAAACATATGCATTAAATTACTAAAAATTCATTCATGCATAAGATCAATACTAATCCAATTCAATAAATTAGTTACTTAGGATTCACCAACTATACTAAATCATGCTTCTAACAATTAGATTAAAATTACTAAAGATTCAACAAATCTAATCTAGGCCGAGATTAAATAAATCAACTAATTAGGTTGCGCCTTCCTAACAAACAATCAATCAAACCTAATTAATAAATTCTGGATTAGCAAAGAAAACTTATCTAAAACAATTGAATCATTAAATTAATATAATCAATCATACACCACATAGATAAGACATATCAAGCATGCATAAAATAAAGAGATTATCATCAATTCATGAATTCAATTGATATTAAGAAAATAAGAAACAAGATCTCACCATATATGTAAAATAATCAATTTATAGCTTAAGGGATCAAAGGGGAAAAGTATTAAATAGGACTACTCACTCATAATTGAGTGTAAGGAAATCGACATAATCAAAGGAAGAAGATGTTGACAAGGGTTCTTCATCCTAAGGGAAGTCGACGACAAAGGAGGAGAGAATTCTCCAACTTTCGGCCTTGCTTCTCTTGTGATTATGAGACTTACGATTTTCTAAAGTTAAGGGTTACTATTTATAGGGGAACTAGGACACATCATGCCCTTATAAAGTTCAATACCAACCATTAAATAGGCCGGCTAAAGGGGCATGATAGACAATTAAAAATCTAATCCTATCCTAACTAGGAATCGCACTACTTAGTCTCCAAGGCTTGAGCTTTCATTGGTTGTTGCTTTAAGTCTGATCCAACATGGCCAATAAGGAATATTCATGTCATCAAGTCAGTTTATCAATTCATCCATAGCAATCTCCAAAGTCGGTTGAGGAAATTTCCAATCGGCTAGGGCAAAACATCAATTCTGTCCAGAAATCTTCAAGGGCAAAATAATCATTCTTCATAGCAAAATTGGACTTCGAAATTGGCATGAAAGTTGTAGAGCTTGAAGTTAATTTTCCAACGCAACTAGAATCACATTTGTCTGAGCTCTGGATCAAAAGATATGATTTTTCTATTGAAGCTGCGCATTGAACTTCATAGTCAAAGGTTGACTTTGAGTTTTGACATCATCAGAATTATATGCAATATTGCATCATAATTACTAATTGGGCTTCAATCTTGCAATTGATCATAAGAACATCAAATTGGGTCATAACTAATCAGAATCAGGCTTCGAATCTGCTGATTTGATAATATGGGCTTCATGTGTCGAAATGGGCCAGATGGGCATACTGGGCAAAAATATTCTTAAATCAGTAGTTTCTCCAAAATTGATCAAAGTCACTCTAAATCTTCATCTTTGTAAATAATAGCTCTAAATAGACCTGAAAACACAAATATAAGAAATATGGGGTAAAATAGATACTAAAGACTACTAAAACAAGGCGAAATTGTATAGAAAATAAACACTAAATTAGGTCTTATCATTGACAAACAATTCAACTTCAAACTTTTTAGATATACGGGAAACATCCTATTGTGGGTCATTTGCACTTTCACAATCATGCCATGTTCATCATCTCGAACTTGATAGCAACCATTCTTAATCGAGATCTCATAGTCCTTTTCTTGCAATTGCCCAACACTAAGCAAGTTTGACTTCAAATCTGGAACAAACCACACATCAGAAATATATTGAATTTGGCTAGTTTTGCTTTTTACACTAACCTTTCCTTTCTCTTTAAAAACAACAATAAAATTGACCCTAAATTTGGCAGTGTCTTCGAAGGACTCATCAAGCTCAAAAAAGGCTTCTTTGTCTCCACACATATGATTACTACAACCTGTATCAAGGTACCAACAATTTTTAGCATCACTGCCCTTCACTAGACAAGCCATCAACAAGGAGATTTCTGCTTCTTTATCTTGCTCCACATAGTTCGATTTTACTCCTTTACTAAGGTTGGTTTTTCACTCCGATTTGTAATGCCCAAACTTGTGGCATCCAAAACACTCAATGTGTGCTTTAGAATTGGGCTAACTAGACTTCCCTTTCTCCCTTTCCTGAAAATCTTTCTTTTCCCCATTTTTTGCTTTTCTTCCCCTTCCATGTAGTCTTGCCCCTAGCACCTGACTTAGTGGTGGTCTACAAGGCTTGAACCTGTAGCAACTACTCCCCTTTCTCATGCTTATTAATTTTCAGCTCATGGATTTGGAGAGAACTTTACACGTCATCAAGAGTTAGTTTATGCAAATCATGAGACTCTTCAATTGCTATCACAACAAAATTAAATTTTGCAATCATAGAACAGAGTACCTTCTCAATGATGGTAATATCCTCTATCATTTTTTCACCATGAATTCTCAAATTGTTGGCGATAGCCATAGTCGTGGAGAAATATTCCGCCATAGATTCATCATGCCTCATCTGCAACATCTCAAACTTAGCTCTCAAACTTTTCAACTGCTACCTCTTGGCTCTTGCATTTCCTTGATACTTCTTCTTCATTTAATCTTATATTTGCTTCGACGTCTCTTTGTGCAATATGATCTCCAAAACTGCCCTGCCGATAGCTTGAAATAGGTAGTTCTTCGCCTTTAAATCCTTCAATCTTGAGTTGTCAGCTTCTATCTTTTGTGCTTCAGTTGCACTTGCTGCTAGCTCAGGGATGTCGTTCTCCACCACCGTCTAATACTCTTTGGACCATAAAATTTTTTCCATCAGCATACTGTAATGGTCATAATGGTGGCAATTAAAGCGAGGGATAAAGGGTTGAACAAAGTTGTCTGTTGCCATGATTACTGTTTGGGGCTATACTAACCTAGCTCATATACTTAATGTTGAAATTAAAATGGAAGATAGACAAAATAAAGGGAAGAAAGCTTTATTGAGAACTTAGGAAAACTTCAGAAAATTACACAATAGTTACTGCTGCAACATAGGATTCAAATAAGACTCAAACTCCTAAAATATTGCCACATGACTTCATGATTAACAACCCACTAAACCAACTAAACAACCAAATAAAACATGCAGAAAAATAGCTAACAAAAGACTCTAACTTGGACCTAAAGACATGGAACATAATCTGATAAGATACTAGAAATTTATTAACTACCAAATGCTCCAATTACTCCACATTATGTTTCATCAAAGTTAAGGGAAAATTTCAATTGATTGATCTTGGCCAAGGATATTTTCTAGCTCGTTTGGAGGATAAGCAAAACTATGATAGGAATCTTTTTCAAGGCCCCTGGTTATTGGCATTACCAGTGTCAATGTCAAAAGATAGGAGGCGAACTTCTAGCCCACTGAAGAGAAAGAAAATTACACCACTAATATCTGGCTTCTCTTACCTAATCTGCCAGTTGAATACTATGATTGACAAATCCTGAATTGCATTGGTTCTACCTTAGGAAAGCTTTTAAGAGTTGATTTCCACACTGACTCAAATAGCAGAGGTTGTTATGCTATAACGTTGTACAAGTTCAGTTAGGAAAACCGCTAAGTGACAAGATCAGGATAGGAAAGAATTTTCAAGCCTTTCAATATGAAGGAACATCCATCTGCTTTGAATGTGGGTTGGTGGCCTTCATAAAGAAGGTGATTGTATCGCTGAAAAAAGCATTGATGCTCCTGATACCAACAAGCTGAGAGGCCCCTGGATGATTGTCTCCAAAAAGCAGCAAAAACAACAAGAAGGCGCTCCAGATTCAGAAGAAGAAGAAGGCGAACTAAGTCAGCATCAACCAGAGCATGGTCTCGTTCAAATGGTACAGATAAGACAGTACAAATCTGGCGGCTAAAATTTGGTCAGAATTCGAATTTGGAAATTCAAATTGAGGGGGAAATTGTAGAAAAAATTTCTACGAGGGAAATTGGTGGAAAGTCCAAAGCCGCCATTATATGTTATTTTGCAGAGGGTTGTTACTAACTACTTCCTCGGGTTTATGAAAAACAACTCTTCTAGGCTTATTGATACAAAAATGAAGAAACTTGGAGATCAAATTTCCAAGTTTAAGGCAGATAACAATAAGTTTCAAGATATTATTACAAGCAAAAGTAATGAGAATAAGTGTTTGAAATAGGAGCAGGTGAAGTTGATGCAGCTGGAGACCTATATTCAAGTCTTGGTAACAAGAAACAAGGAATTAGAGGAAAAGGTCTTGCATCTGCAAGAAGAAAACCAGAGGTCGAAAGAAAATACAACAATGATAGTTTTCACATGGATGAAAGACAAGAATCAAATGTAAGAGGGTACATCAACAAGGCCTTCTTATTAGATAGGTTTGCTAGCTTTCTACCCCACGATGACGAGAAGCTTGTATGGGTAACGTTTAGAAAGGAGAGAAAAGCGAAGTATTAACAAGTAATTATGTCGGGGGTCAAGCAAATACTCCTCAAGATGAGGTTCAAATGTCAACATGTGCTTATCTAAATCATGCAGCAGACTCAACACAAATGAGCGATGGTCACACTAGTGAAGTTGTTGAATCAAATTTTACTTACAATTTCAAAGTGAATGGGAAGACAGTATTAGTTGCTTTACAATGGATAAAGAAATTGGGGTAATCACAAAGAAAAAATTGAAGACCACTAGGAAGGTGGGAAGGACCCTAAACCTATGAAAATGAGCATCCAGCTGGGGAAAAAAAGCTCAAGCTGCAATCTTGGTGCTACTTTCGTGTTAAGCACTCCCGTCATTGGTGGAGCACTAAAACCATTAGATGATATATGGATAGGATTTGTTTAAGGGACTTATTTTCTTCAAGCTCTTACCCTAGGGCCGAGCAAGTGCAGACCATCATGTTGAGTTGGTCCTTCTAGTGCTGTCAGATTCAACATATCCTTTCTTTTATGAATTTTTGTTATGTTTTCTTGTTATCTCTTGCTTATGCTTATCTTTGTACTAACCAATTCTCTTATAAAATCTTTGTCTTGATACCAAAACAAAAAAAAAAAATAATTCAACAATTATTTAAGAAACCAAATCTCATAATTAAAATCTTCCACAGTGGAGAAGGAAAAAAAAACTATTTTCTACCTTAAACTCTTTGCTAGCCAATGCAAAGGTTTCGTTTGAAGTAATAACATAACTTCTTGCAACTTCTTTTTTTTTTTTTGCAACTTTTTTTTTTGCTATATGTGAAAATGAAATTAAATGATTAGCTGCACAAATGGAGGTAGCCTTGTCTCTTCCCTAAACCCACCCCACCCATCCCAAGATTTGAATTTGGGACCTCCTGTTGGAGGCCCAAACTCTTAACCATTGGGCTGTCCCCTTGGGGACACTTCTTGCAACTTGTTAATCAATCAAATTATAAATATTTTAACACAAATAACATTTTTTTGTCTAATAATTAAGGAAGATTTAAAAATTTAGTTAAATCGGTCGAGGAATGTTAGTTGTTAATTTGCTTTCGATCAAGTCTTTCCATATGTGGATTTTGTCAAATACTCCCATTGGTCCAAAATAATTGAAACATTTTTATTTTTTGTTTCGTTTCGTAATAAGTGATACATTTAGAAAATCAATATTTTTTTTTATTTTCTTTTCCATCTATACCCTAATTAATGGATAGTTAGCGAGAAAGAGAAGATAAATGTAATTAATGAAAAGTTTGGGTGTTTAGGTCATTTAAAGTATTTTTTATATTAAATTTAAAATGAATTAATCATTGTCTTAATATGTGTGATATTCCAAGTGTTACACTTATTTTGGAGCGGAGGGAGTACCATATTAGTGGTTTGTTCCATGAGTGACATTGTAGGTCAGTCCCACCTAATAATTTCTCGAGAAATTGATATTGCGGCCTCCATCTTGCTATATATAATAGATTTGATGTTTGAAACTAATAAAGAAAATGATTATGATAGAGATGCTTTATTCATATGTGCTAAAGATCAAGATCAACGTAGATATTGAAAATTTCAATTACCCCTTTTTGTCTCAAATTATTTGTCTCATTTAACCGTTTCATCACTATTTAAAAAAAAATTATTGATTCTCAAAGTTTTATACAACTTTTATAATACTTTTTAAAACTATCCTGAATTTTACTTAACATATATTTCTTTTTCTATATTTAATAAATGTAAAATTAGTCAAAGTTGTATTGATTTCATAAATTAGACCGATATAGTTTAGATTAAAATTTTTGAGGTAGATGAATGGAGTCCCCTCGTTAGTGGGCGTGGTGGAGTCTCCTTCAGACTTTTCTCTGAAGGAGTAGTGCCGAGTCTTTGTTTCGAGTTACAGTTTTTCTGAGTTTTCATCGTTGAGTTTTTATTTCAGTATTGAGTTATCACAGTTTCTGAGTTTGTTTGGGTGTGTTTTTTGGATCTCGGTTAGATAGGGGATATGGCAGATGAGATTGAAGTGATGTGGAAACATCTGAAACTAACGGAGGATGAGGAGGCTAATGTTATAGAAGAGGTTCCGCATTTAGAACAGGAGGATGGTGATGCTAAACCTTGGCTTATGGGGAAACTGTTGACTTCAAAACCTTTTAACAAACAAGCCTTAATGTCCACCATGAAGAACATATGGAAGCTAATGAAGGAGGTTACGATTTTTGCTTTGGAAGAAAATCTCTTCTTATTCAAATTTTGTTCTGATTCTGATAGAAGCAGGGTGATTGATGGTAGTCCTTGGTCTTTTGATCAAAACTTGCTCCTTTTTGCTAAATATGATGGCACTTTAAGGCCGGAGCAATACAGTTTTACCAGAAGCCTTTTTTGGGTCCGGATTTACGATCTTCCAGTAGGAATGCGCACGGTGGCCATGGCTCGGACAATTGGGGAGCGAATCGGAGACTTAGCCAAAGTAGATGAAACCTTGGAGGCAGGAGGATGGGCAACTTTCCTACGGATTAGAGTGTTAATGGATATTACAAAACCATTAAGGAGGGTAATTCCGGTTAGCAGGAATGCGGGTATACAGAAAGGGAGATTGAGTTATGAAAGAACTCCGTTGTTTTGTAAGGTTTGTGGCTTCTTTGGGCATGGCTATCTAGATTGTTAAAGACCAGAGGCTCCTGAAATTATCAAAAGCGGCAATTTTCCATATGGTGATTGGTGACTGGCTTTGTGCTTCTTCCCTCAAACGGAAAGGAGAACCTGTTGGAAGTGAAGCTTTCAAATAAGCTGGATTACGTTTGGGAGTAAAGGAGATAGGTAAATCGGAAGATAGGGGAAGGAAACAGATTAACAAGGCATTGTTTCTTAATTTAGGAGCTGGCCGGAAAGGAGATCGGAAAAGTTTGACGGTGATAGTGGCTGGACATGACGTAGTCAAACAGGGAGCTATGATTACGGAATCGCTAGACAAAAAAAAAGGAGATAATTGTTGATTTTGTGGGAGATAATATCACGGGTGTTTTGGAGCAAGAAAGATCACGATTTGGGGAGAAATTAAAGGTAACAGATAGGGAGGAAATTCATAATATGAGAAAGGAAAGTCAGAAAGCTTTAAAAGATGGTGGTTTACAGGAGCTTAATGAACCTCCATCTGATGGGCTTGTACTTGTTAAAGCAGCCCAAATAGAACAAGAGGCTATTTTGGATCATTCTTTGGGCTTAACACAAGTTAAAGAGAAATTTAAAGAAGCAAGTCAGGAGCTAGAAACTAACTCAACGGGTTTTAAATTTCAAGCTCCTCGGCAAATTTCTGAGTTAGCCATATCTTCTACCTCTCGAAGAACAGTCTCTCGACGAAAGAAATTAGTGCCAAGGAGATTAAGTCAGGAGAAAGTAAGAGAGATGGTGAAGGCGTTTTGTTGGGGAAGCGAATTGGGCAGAGCATGGAGGATCATGTGGAAACTACAGTGGATGATGTGGGGAAAAAATCCAAAAGAAGCAATACCTCTACCCCTTTTGATTTTTAATGGCGGAGGCTGGGAGCCAGCCTCGCCAAGGGCCATGATCGCTCTAGCTTGGAACTGCTGTGGGCTTGGGAACCCACAGGTAGTGCGTGCTTTAAAGGAAATCATCAAAAAATAAGTTCCCAATATTGTTTTTATTTCTGAAACTAAGTTACCTGTTAGGAAATTAGATCGTATTCGTAGTAGTTGTGGTTTTTCTTCTTGTTTTGGTGTTGATACAGAGGAAAGAAGTGGAGGTCTTGCCATGCTTTGGGATGATTGTGTGGATCTGGAGTTAGTCAGTTACTCAAAAAATCATATTGATATGCTTGTTGATGAGAAAAATAGGAAGGCTAAATGGAGATTAACGGGTTTCTACGGAGAACCAAATACAAGCTGAATGTTTATTTCATGGGATTTGCTACGAAAATTAGTCGACCATGAGATGAATAATTGGGCTTGTTTTGGAGATTTTAATGAGCTTTTGTGGAGCTGGGAAAAATATGGAGGTAGACTAAGGCCAGATGCGCAAATGACTGCCTTCTGACATGCTTTGGATGATTGTAACCTACAAGATTTGGGGTATAAAGGCAATACTTTTACTTGGAGGAGGGGACCTGTTGCTGAGAGATTGGATCGTTGTGTTGCGACAGAGCAATGGAAAGCCTATTTCCCACATGCTACCCTTACTCATTTAGTCACAAGTGTATCGAATCATGCTCCTATACGTTTGAATACTGTTAATATGGCCGTTCGAAAGCAGAAAAGGGAAAAGAAACCGAGCAGGAGGTATTTCGAAACAGCCTGGTGTAAAGAGAAGAATTTTGTGGAGCAGCTGGCTTTGACTTGGAATTATGGGATGGATAATAGTCTGCTTTCTAAGCTGGAGCGTGTGAGGGAGAATTTAAGATCTCAATTTGACAAGAAAGCTTCGGAAGTCAAAGATAAAATTGATGAATTGACTAAAAAATTAAATTTGCTAGCTGGGGAGGTTGATAGCGATATTGAAGAGCAAAAGCAGGTTTGGGAGGTTTTAAATAAACTTTTGGAGGAGGAAGAACCGTATTGGATGCAGAGAGGCAGGGTTAATTGGCTTAGGGATGGGGAGAGAAATACAAAATATTTTCATGCCCAAGCTGATAAAAGAAGGAAGAAAAATTCCATTATTGGAATTGAAGGGGAGGATGGAAGGTGGAGTATAGATTTAGATGAGATCCAAAAGATTGCTACTTCTTACTTTCAGAAACCGTTTAATTCTACTGAACCTAAAAATTTCAATGATGTGCTTAAGAAAATCCAACCTCGAGTTACAACAGAGATTAATGCATTTCTTCTTTCAGAGTTTACGGCGGAGGAGATTCATGCTGCACTCAAACAAATGCATCCCACTAAGGCACTAGGTCCTGATGGTATGCCTGCCCTTTTTTTTTCCAAAAACATTGGTCTTTGCTAGGTAGTGATATTGTCAATTTCTGTTTGAATTTTTTAATGGCAATTTTTCTTTGCTGAGGTTAATCATACTCATATTGCCTTAATTCCCAAAGTTAAGGAGCCTAAGAATATGACTCAATTCAGACCTATTAGCTTATGTAATGTACTTTACAAAATCATTTCCAAAGTTTTGGTGAACAGGCTGAAGGTTTTTCTTCCAAAGTGTATCAGTGAGACTCAAAGTGCTTTCGTACCGTGTCGACTCATCACTGATAATATTTTGGTTGCTTATTGATCGAGTTCAAATTATGCATGTTTTTAAAGCTATTTTTATATGTGTTTTTACCCTATTTTATTAGTATTTGTGGTTTTAGGTCCTAAAGACAAGAAAAGTGAAAACTTATTGTTTTTCACTCTTTTTGAAGATATTTTGGAGACTTTTTACTCAACTATGGATTTAGCCATTTGGAATGAAGATTTGAAGATGCGAAGTTCGTGATTGAAGATATTTTGAAGATTTGAAGACAATTAAAGAATTAATTCAAGAAGTAAAAATTGAAGATTTGGAGCTTTATTGCAAAGAATTGAAGCCAAGTCTAGAAGAAGCCCCGAAGTTGAGAATTTTTGGATTATTTATATGTGAATATAATCAGCCCATATAAACATATAATTGGAGTTAAAATCCCAATTAATAGGCCTAATATCCAAAAGAATATCCAAATCCCGCAATAATCCCGCAGATTTGCGATATAGGCCCGGTTTCAGCGCAGTCTTCGTAGAAAGGCCATAACTTTCTGCTCAGATGTCCGTTTTAAACCCATGAGTAGCTGTTGGAAAGCTAAATCCGAGCTCTACAACTTTCTTTTGTGCAAAGCCAGATCTGCCATCTTCAAGCCCGAAATCGACGTCGAAGTTGCTGCCAAATTCCAGAAAATTCCAGAAAATTCTAGAGTCCTCATCTAACTTGGAGTCTACTCTAGGATGACACCTAATCCTACTTGGAGACCAAGAAAAGGCTAAACCGTCCTACCCTATTCCTCCACTATAAATAGCCACCTCCTGTATCACAAAACACACACACACAATACTACATAATTAATATCTCATATAGTTTATTCTCTTTTTCTACCTTTCTTTAGTTTTTTAGGTTTTTCTCTAGTTTTAGAAGAAGGAGAAGTCGACACCCTCTCTAACAATAGAGGGGTCGACGTCCCTAGGGTTTTCAAAGGGGAGATTTCGCCTCTCCCTATCTCTGTAAGTATTCTTATGCCTCTCATGGATTTAGGAAAATCCATGAGTAGCTAAATTCTTAATACTTCTGATCCTTTGGTGAATTCAATCAATTGATTATGGTGAGATTTCTATACTTATAATTTTGTGTTAAGTTCTTGATGATAGTAGTCAAAATCCTAGAATAATTTTATGATTCTGAATCTTATCTGAATTATGTGGCCACTAACGATGTAAGAGAAAGATCTATGGCTAGATCAGGCTTAGAATTAATCACTCAAGTTTGATTGTATGTAGCAAATTCGGTTTGTTTAATCGCTGCTTAATGGGTGTTTGTCTATCGGAGGGCGAGAAATTTCTCTTCGTATGGTTCTACTTTGTAGGCATGTGTGTAAATTAACTGTTCTTAATGCTTTGTTCTCAAGTGATCTTTAAGCCCTAAGAAAGTAATCGATCACTGAAGGAATAATAGGGATAACTGCAGCTCTAATCGGCCTCTTATCTAAAATACATGTTGGGAAACCTATATCAGTTGTCAGTCAATAATAAGATGCGAAATTCACCTTTTAAATCAAGGATCCGTAGTTAATTTGATTGAATGATACCACTGGTGAAGAAGTATGTTTTTTAATTATTGTTTCTTTATTAATCTGCTTTAGATTTAGATTTAGATTTAGATTTGCTTTGCTTTGATTTTTAGTTTAATTGTTTGCTTTATAATTGTTATTTACAATCCCCTGTTTTCTAATCGATTTTTGGAAAAGATCTTTCTATCTTTTTATTGTTCATCACATAAAACTTCTCTGTGGGATTCGACCCCTACTTGCCCTAGCCATTCTAGTTAGTTAATTGTGGGGATTATTTTTACGGTCCCTACACGATACGCCATAAATTTTGGCGCCGTTGCCGGGGAAGGGAATTGAATTGAGAAAAAGTGAAGAGAGATTAGATCCAAAAATTAGTTTTTTGTTTTAGTTTTTCCGTTTTTTCTAAAAAAAAAAAGTTTGCGTCGATATAAAAAAAAAAGTTTTTTCCGTTTTTTCTAAAAAAAATAAAAATTATTTTTCCGTTTTTAAAATTAGGGTTTCCGGTTTTTTTTTGAAAAAAAAAAAGTTTTTCTTTTCCGTTTTTCCTTTTTAAAATTAAAAAAATATTTTTCTTTTTTGTTTCTGCTTTTTATTTTATTTAAGAACTGTTACTGCTAATTTTTCTTTTTAGTTTTGTTTGATTTTTCTAGGAAACTGCATGCCAAAGACAAGAAGTAGTGGTATAGAAGGTTTAGAATTCAATCCTGAACCTGAAAGAACACGAATTCAGAAGAAGAAGAAGACACAACGCCGATTACAAGAAGAGGAAGCATCTGATTCGAGTTCTCAACCGAGTTCTCCTAGATCTGCTGTTTCAACATCATCAGAAGACATGGCTGAAGAAGAACAACCCAAAACTCTGAGAGAGTAAGCTGCACCGAACGTCAATGCCAAACGCTTAGCCATTCGCTACCCCGATACCAATGGAAACTTTGAGATTAAATCTGGATTTATTCAGATTTTACCCAAATTTCACGGTTTGCCTGGAGAAGATCCTCACCGACATCTTACTGATTTCCAGATTGCCTGCGCATCTACAAGTATTCAAGGTATTCCTGAAGATCAATTCATGTTAAGAACCTTTCTGTTCACTCTTATGGACCGAGCAAAAGATTGGTTGTACCTTTTACCCACTGGTTCAATCACATCTTGGACGAGCCTTAAGAACCTGTTCTTGGAAAAGTACTTTCCTGCACACAAAGCATCAAGTATAAGGAAGGAGATTTGCGGAATTAAGCAACGCCATGGCGAAACAATGCATAAATATTGAAAACGTTTCAAAACACTTTGTGCGAGCTGCCCCAATCACCAAATCAATGAACAGTTGCTGATCCAATACTTCTACGAAGGATTACTACCGTTTGACAGATCTTCCATCGATTCTGCAAGTGGAGGAGCTTTCATCGACAAAACTCCTACCGAAGCTTGGTCTTTAGTGGAAAACATGGCTGCAAACACTCAACAATTTGGATCTCGAGAAGACTTTTCAAGAGAAGGCCCTATAAGAAGAATTAATGAAGTTTCTGCCTATTCCACCTCATTGGAGCAACAACTTCAAGAAACGAATCAACAAATCGCTTTGCTCACTGATTTGTTCCATGCGAATTTTTCAAGTGTGCCTAGGGTCTGTGTGACTTTGGAAGACAACAAGCAAGAAATCAATGCCGTGGGATTACAAGGAGCTTATCAAAGGAAGCCTGAACCTTATTGGAGACCTGAACAACCAAGTCAACAATATGGGAACCAAGGTAACTACCAAGGAAGGCTGAATTTTCAAAGACCTAATTTTCAAACTTCACTAGCCATTGAGTTACAACAAATCAAGGAAGCTATGGAGATGATGAGAAAGCAAATTAGTCAATTAGCTAGTGATTTGAGTGATCTCAAGACACAAGGTCAACAAAGAATTCCATCACAACCAAAGGTACCTCCAAGAGAGAATGTCAGTGCAATTTCTCTAAGGAGTGGAAAAGAGTTGCAAGACCCTTATCCAAACTATGCCGCACATCAACAAGAAGAAGGAGAGCCGAACTACACCAAAGAAGATTTACAAGTGCCTACTGAAATCAAGATTGAAGATGAACCCAATAACAAAGGAGCTGTGCCGATTGAAGATTCAAACAAGGAAGATGCCGTAATTCAACCCAAAGGAAAAGGTGTGTGCAATACCAACAAACCTAAAACCGATTCCAACCTAATTCCTTTTCAATAAAGATTGAAGAAGTCAAAGAAAGAAGATGATGATCAAGATATTTTGGAGATATTTCGAAAAGTTGAGGTCAACATCCCACTTCTTGATGCCATTCAACAAATACCGAATTATGCAAAGTTCCTCAAGCAACTTTGTACCAACAAGAAGAGATTACAAGGTAAAGTAAGCGCTGGAGCTAATGTCTCTGCTGTGCTTCAAAAGAGTTTACCTCCTAAGTGCAAAGATCCAGGTACGTTTTCTATTACTTGTTCTATTGGAAGAAGTATTATAGAGAATGCGATGCTTGATCTTGGTGCTTCTTTAAGCGTGATGCCTTATTCTTTCTACAAATCTTTAAATCTTGGTCCATTGAAGAATACTGATGTTGTTCTGCAATTAGCTGACGGATCTTTGGTTTATCCCAAAGGTGTTTTAGAGAATATCTTAATTAAAGTTGAACATCTGATTTTTCCTATCGACATATTCATCATGGATATGGAGTATTTGAAAGATCAATCTCCTCTTTTATTAGGAAAACCTTTCCTAAAGACTTCTCATACCAAGATTGATGAATTTAATGGTTCATTGACCATGGAATTCAATGGTGAAGTCATCCACCCTAGAATTTCATCTCAAGTGCCGTTAAAATCTAACAATTTTGTTTACGCTATAAGTTCTAAGTTTGTTAAGAAAGGAGCCATTGAAGATTCTTCATCAACAAAGCCTGATCGGATTTCCAAAGGAAGACAAAGGATAATGGACATTCGACAACGCTACAACGAGACTTTCCACCAATTTTGGAGGAGATTCAAGCAGTTGTGTGCCGATTGCCCTAATCATGGATTCAAGGAAGAAATTTTAATCCAATTCTTCTATGGAGGATTGGGACTTAAAGATCGAGTTCTTGTTGATTCTTTCAGTACTAAACCACTGCATAAAAGAACCCCAGAGAATGCATTCCATGCCCTTGAAGAATTATCTCGAAGGACGAAATCTTCAACCTCCCATGAGAAGAAAGATCGAGCAAAAGAAGCCAAGAAGGAGCCAGAAGTCAACAACAAAGAAGTTCAACCACCCCTGAAGATCGATCAACCAAGCAATTCAACTAAGAAGCAAGATATAGACCTTGAACATCGAGCTAAAGTTGCAAGCATTCTTCAACGTAAATTGGGGAATTTTCCCCAATTTTGGCAAAGGTTTAAGAAGCTATGTGCTGCTCACCCTCATCATGGTTATGATCAAAGAAGATTGGTTCAAATCTTCTACCAAGGATTAAGAGCTTCTGATAGATTGTCTGTCGACACTCTTATCTATATTCCCCCGTTTGATCACAGCACTGCTGACAGATACGATATAATGGAGAATTTTGCCTAGATGTTAACCAATACACCGAAGGAAGCTGTTCAAGGACTCAGCCCGGTTAAGCCCGTGCCACACAAGCTAGTATGCCCGGTTGCAGCCCAGCCATCGACCTCACATGGCCGGCCAACACCGGCCAAGGCATCCCAAGCTTGTGCGACATCAAGCCTTGCCGCGCCTAGCCCGGCCACACCTGAGCCACATGACCGGACGCCACCAGCATCTGTCGTGCCGCCTGCCCAGCCCAGCCAGGTCACTGCCGCGCCATCCGTGCCGCCTGCCCGGCCATGCTCGGCCTTGCCCGCTCCTGCCGCGCAGCCGCCCATGCCATGCTCGGCCTTGTCCGCACCAAGCCGTGCCACCAGCACCTCGCAACCGACCATGCAAGCTTCCAACCATGTCGACACCAAGCCATGCCCGGCCTAGTCCGCGCACCATGCCCGGCCCATGCCATGCCATCCACGCACCATGCAACGCCACCACGAGCCTATGCCGCGCCATGCCGAGTTACAACTATGCCATCGCCTAATGCTTTGATCTTTTCAAGTCTTGATAAAATTCAACTTGAAACTATCAAAATCATTGAAGAGAGTAGAGTTATCGAGGACCTGTTGAAGGATTACACCCAAAATTCCTTCACCCTTGAAGAATAACCTTCTTTAAGGCAGTCTAGCCAAAGACCTTAAAGAAAGGCGCTTATTGGGAGGCAACCCAATATTTTTACTAACCCTTAATATTTTCTTTGTTTTATTTTTGTTTTCTTTTTTAGGATTTTCCATACCAAAGGAGACAAAGAAGTTTTTCATCGATATGAAGAAAACCAATTGGAGCTTATGCTTGGAGAATATAGAAGATTTCTTTAACTCTATCTTTTTCTTGCAATGCTTTGATTGATTTTTTCTTTGATATGCGATACATATAGACATAGATATAGGTTAATTAGGATTTAAAAGATGCATACATATTTTTACTTTGATTTTCCACGCTTGTTAAATACATTGGGGACAATGTATCTTTTAAGTGTGGGGGAGTGAGTCTATATGCATAAAATTGGTTAAATTGGAATAATTTTTTCGAAAATTTTGACAAAATTTTGATTTTATATGCTCATATTGATCGATTGATTTTATTCTTGATTGATGATATCTTAGAATTTTTAAGAATGATTGATTCATTGATTTATCTATAGTATGATATCTTATTTCTTAGATTAGGTATAATTGAAGGTTGTGATAATTGCTTACCATGAATTATTTCTATGATTGCCTATTTTTAGAACTCATGTTTAATTTTTATTGATACTACACTTATGAAAGTATGTTATGAATATGTCAAAAATAACTGTGGGGGACTATCTATATTAGAAGGGTAGTTAAAAAAAAAAAATCTTTTTCATAAAAATAAAGAGTGTTTTTCATGCAAGAGGAGAAGAGATATCCTTTGCCTTAATTCTTTTTAAAAATATCCATTGTTGTCACTCTTCTCTTTAAACAAAAGGAGTTAGTAACCCTTGGGAAGAGGATAAGAGGCATGGATCGGCAAAAGTATTGTCCCTCTAGAGTGCTAGTAGCCTCACAAAAATACATAAAGGGTGTTAGTAACCCCTAAGCATGAACACTTTGAGGTTAGTAACCTCACTTTTCTAAAAATTACCCTTTGAAAACTATTATAACCCATGCGAAATTCTTGATTTGTATTCATGATATGCAATTGTTTGAGTAGTGGAGATAAAGATGAAGGCATAAGCTTATAGAAAGAAGTAGTTATAGTTGTGATGAATGATAAGTGATTAGAGCTACTTTGATTATGGTTACTTAAGAATGAGGATGATTGCTATATCTTGATCTAGTGAATTGGATACTCTTAATATTCTATGATATTCTAATTTCATAAATTGAATTGATCCTTGATATATGTATATGATTCAAAGTTTTTCAAAAGATTTGAACAAAACCTATATTTAATCCTAATTTTTGTTTGTCTACACTAGTTTGCTAGGGACTAGCAAAGATTTAGTGTGGGGGAAATTATGATCGAGCTCAAATTATGCATGTTTTTATAGCTATTTTTATATACTTTTTGCTATTTTTATATGTTTTTTTACCCTATTTTGTTAGTATTTGTGTTTTTAGGTCCTGAAGACAAGAAAAGTGAAAACTTATTGTTTTTCACTCTTTTTGGAGCTATTTTGGAGACTTTTTACTCAACTATAGATTTAGCCATTTGGAATGAAGATTTGAAGATGCGAAGTTCGTGATTGAAGATATTTTGAAGATTTGAAGACAATTAAAGAATTAATTCAAGAAGTAAAAATTGAAGATTTGGAGCTTTATTGCAAAGAATTGAAGCCAAGTCCAGAAGAAGCCCTGAAGTTGAGGATTTTTGGATTATTTATATGGGAATATACTCAGCCCATATAAACCTATAATTGGAGTTAAAATCCCAATTAATAGGCCTAATATCCAAAAGAATATCCAAATCCCGCAATAATCCCGCAGATATGCGATATAGGCCCGGTTTTAGCGCAGTCTTCGTAGAAAGGCCATAACATTCTGCTCAGATGTCTGTTTTTAGCCCATGAGTAGCCGTTGGAAAGCTGACTCTGAGCTCTACAAATTTATTTTGAAGTGCAAAGCCCAGCTCTGCCATCTTCAAACCCGAAATCGACGTCGAAGTTGCTGCCAAATTCCAGAAAATTCCAGAAAATTCTAGAGTCCTCATCTAACTTGGAGTCTACTCTAGGATGACACCTAATCCTACTTGGAGACCAAGAAAAGGCTAAACCGTCCTACCCTATTCCTCCACTATAAATAGCCACCTCCTGTATCACAAAACACACACACACACAATACTACATAATTAATCTCTCATATAGTTTATTCTCTTTTTCTACCTTTCTTTAGTTTTTAGGTTTTTCTCTAGTTTTAGAAGAGGGAGAAGTCGACACCCTCTCTAACAATAGAGGGGTCGACGTCCCTAGGGTTTTCAAAGGGGAGATTTCGCCTCTCCGTATCTCTGTAAGTATTCTTATGCCTCTCATAGATTTTCCTAAATCCATGAGTAGCTAAATTCTTAATACTTCTAATCCTTTGGTGAATTCAATCAATTGATTATGGTGAGATTTCTATACTTATAATTTTGTGTTAAGTTCTTGATGATAGTAGTCAAAACCCTAGAATAATTTTATGATTCTGAATCTTATCTGAATTATGTGGCCACTAACGATGTAAGAGAAAGATCTATGGCTAGATCAGGCTTAGAATTAATCACTCAAGTTTGATTGTATGTAGCAAATTAGGTTTGTTTAATCGCTGCTTAATGGGTGTTTGTCTATCGGAGGGCGAGAAATTTCTCTTCGTATGGTTCTACTTTGTAGGCATGTGTGTAAATTAGCTGTTCTTAATGCTTTGTTCTCAAGTGATCTTTAAGCCCTAAGAAAGTAATCGATCACTGAAGGAATAATAGGGATAACGGCAGCTCTAATCGTCCTCTTATCTAAAATACATGTTGGGAAACCTATATCAGTTGTCAGTCAATAATAAGATGTGAAATTCACCTTTTAAATCAAGGATCCATAGTTAATTTGATTGAATGGTACCACTGGTGAAGAAGTATGCTTTTTAATTAGTGTTTGCTTTATTAATCTGCTTTAGATTTAGATTTAGATTTAGATTTGCTTTGCTTTGATTTTTAGTTTAATTGTTCGCTTTATAATTGTTATTTACAATTCCCTGTTTTCTAATCGATTTTTGGAAAACATCTTTCTATCTTTTTATTGTTCATCACATAAACGTTCTCTGTGGGATTCGACCCCTTCTTGCCCTAGCTATTCTAGTTAGTTAATTGTGAGGATTATTTTTATGGTCATAGACGACACGATCACTTATGAATTGTTACATACGTTAAGGAACAACCAGAAAGGAAGTCAAGGCTATTTTGCTTTGAAATTGGATATGAGCAAAGCGTATGATCGAGTTGAGTGGGACTTTTTAGAGGCAGTTATGTTGCTGATGGGTTTTAATGGCAGGTGTAGACACCCGTTTTTGTCCTATATCCTTTAATTCGGGTCGAATTAGCATTTTGGTCTTTTTTGCATTTAGGGGTATTTTGGTCATTCTTACACTAAGAGGCATTTTGGTCATTTTGCACATTCAGGGACATTTTGGTAACTTTTAGTACACTCTTAATTTAAATTAGCTAATTCATTTCCTAGTCTTTTAGATTGCATTTGAAAACCCAGAAAGAAAAAAAAATCTTAATGTGCACCTTTGACATTTTTACATATTTCTTGGCTTAACTTCGTTTAGTAATTTAGAATTGTTGCATTTTAACCATATAGCTTAAGTCCTTTAGTAATGAATCTAATTTTCAATTAGCATTTTTATGTTCTTCATTTTATAGAGCATATCCAATTTATTCTCATGTTCCCATTAATTACAATAATCATATGCCTATTTTCAAAATTAGTTACATTAATCACATTCATTTCTCATTAAGTAGGTCCATCACATTAAGCACTTCTGGTCCATTTCTTATTCGGCATGTCATATGGATATTTAGTTGCACCTGTTAGTCATAAATCATAATTATGCATTGCAATCATTAATTAGATTTAGTTTGGTACATTTACATAACATAAAATATAAAAAAAAGGGTGGGTTGTTTGCATTCATAGCTTTCAGATCAAAAATAAAACAACAGTCGTTGCTTGATCACAATTACATTGGCATCTTGATTACAAAAATCAGGGAGTATTAGTCCTTGCCAGAATCATTTCCTGTTTTTCTCGTCTTCCTCTTTTTGGCAAAAAAACTACACTACAGGAGTTGATAGAGCTCAGAGCATCAAGTCTTCCTTTTCTCAAATCACCCGTCTGTTCCATTTCATCACAGCAGCTTGACAGTGCTTTCATTGGATTTGGACCTTGCAAAGTGGTAAGAAAAGAAGTGCAAGGTACAACAAAATGTTCCCAGGCTTAAGGCACAAACACCATCAATTAGTGAATATGCTGTTATGCAGAGATTCATATAAAAAGAGCAAAACAACAAGACAATGGCATATGGTTTGGGGCATAAGATCAGACATCAGTTGAACCATCAAACACTGCACAAACATCACATGAAGGTAGCCAGGAAAGAGCTAAAGAATGGAAAACATATAGCAATGAAAAGATACATGATGAGTTACAGCAAGCATGGAAAATGAAACATCAAAGCCATGGGGAAATGAATGCATGCAGAAAAAGCTTCAGGCAACATGATATTGAATCAGCATGTGTCTTAACAATAAAGCAATGATGAAGTGAAGTAAACCTGGGGCAAGATCTATTTGGAGGCTTTAAGGATCAGGAAATAATGGACAGATTCAAGGCTAAAGCAGGAAGCATTTGAAAACAGCAAGCATAGACAACTTAGTTTGAGAACTTTCAGTCCAAAATGGCATGCATTTACTACCAAGACAACAAAGACACAGATAGTTCTCAAATAAACTCGACATTTCATTTTAAGTCAAGGCATCTTTAGCAAAAATTCCATTTGCATTTCATCATAGCAGTAAGTTTAGTCCTAGCCTAGTTTGCATTGGTCATGATCATTGAGTCATTGAGTCACATAGCACTGCACCTTTAAGGTTTTGATTTTTTTTTAAATTAATTAAGCATGCAGTAGGAGTAGATCATCTTGTTATAGCTTACATGTCCAGTAATCATCAAATTTTACAACCCATAATAAGATGGATGCAGCACGATGGGAACAACTAGCAAATTAGCAAGCATAGCGGGAGGAAATTTGAGGCATAAGCATGTACAATTAAAGAGGAATTGAGGCATACCGAGAGAGAAGTACAAGCATGTCAAAGGAGGAAGAAAATCCACCTCATATGCTGACACAATCTCATTGGTCCAGTCTGCCAGCTCAACAAAGCATTCCTGCAAAGAGAAGATACACACGTGAGAAGTCCAATAGGAGCACAAGCAAACAGACAAAAAATGAAGTTGAGGGTGCAAACCGTGTCAAAAAAAAAAACAAGTCATTCACGCGGTTTTAGCCCATGGATTGGCACCTGCAGAAACAAACAAAAGATGGAAAATTAGCGAGCAAGTAAAAGGAAGAGAAAAATAAATAGGATTGGCCGAGGAATTAAATTAAAAAGAGGAGTCTGGAGTGATAGAAGGGGGGAGGGTTTTGGAGGAGAGTTTGAAGAAAAAGAACAGTAGGGTTTTTTGGAGGAGAGTTTAGAGAAGGCAAGGGAGGAAAAGAGGGAGAGAATACAAAAAAAGCTTAAGGGTTCATAAAAGAGAAAATTTTGGGGATTTTCGAATTGGGGTATACCTCTTAAAATTAGTTTAGGAACTTGAGAGTACAGGAGGAAGAGATTGGTTTACAGCAGATTTGGAGCCGCCGGGATTTAGAGCTTTAGATTCCGGTTTAGGCTAGTTGTATAGGTTTCGTTCTTAAGTGGTGATTTTGATGATCGAAGATGGTAGATAGAAAGGGTTTGGAGAGTGGAACAATATAGTCGGAGCCTAGAAGCATCGAACGGTGGATTTCACTGGATCGGAGGTTAGAATTGGGTTCGGTTTAGGCTAGATTTGAGAGATTTGAGGCGTTTTTGAGAATAACCGTGATGGGATCTGAGTTCAGGGTGAGGAGAGGGTTCTACCTGTAGGATTTTAGCTCGAATGGCGGTGGAAAATAACTCCGACGCGGCGGCTCGTGGCCGTCCAGGAGGTAGTGGTGATTTCCGACGGGTGGCAGCGCAAGGACAAAGGAAGGAAGAAGATGAAGTTTGAAAAATAGGGTTAGGGTTTAGTATTTATACTAAACCTAGAGCCCGACCCGTTTCCCATTGGATGACCCGCGGGCTGACCCGCTCCAGGTAAGGGTCTAATTCTTTTCAATTCAATCCCTATTTCATGCATTTAGATCCTTTAGGTTGTCATTTAATTCAATCGAGTTTAATAAGTTGATGAAGTGTTCATTTTAGTGCTTAATTTTGGTGTAATTGAGTCCTTTTAGCTAGACTTCAGTGCAGTCGAGTCCCTACAGCTTTAGATTTAAGTTAATTTAAAGTTTTTAATTTGATAACAATTAAGTTCTTAGTTTCAATAAAATTGGGATGATTAAACTTGGGTCATATGCATTCACGATTAAGTTTTTTTAAGTTTTCATTAATTGATGCAAAATATAAATTGTCACGAGGCTTTAAATTGAGCTGATCCGGCGATGGGAAAGGAGGGCGGCTCATTCATGCGTGTCAGAGTTTGCTTGCCTTCTCCCGGAGGCTTGGAAATTTCCGGAGGTCGTTTACCATTTATTGGGAGGCGGCTGAAGGTGTTCCTCGTATAATTGATGGGTAAATATTTCTTTAACTAGAAAGCATGCATCACGTGCATTCATACATCTAGGTTTTAATAATTCTCAATTAATGGTTAAGAAAAAATCCAAAGAAAAAGGGGGAAATTGAAAGGAATTAATAAGTCTATTAAAGGAGTTTGTATTTAAAGATGGTTTTCCTTCTAAATCTTCAAAGACAAATAAAAAAAGAGCAAGGTCAAGGTCTAAGAAGTAAGATGTTAATCAACTTAATTCGGTGCAATTAAGTGAATCGGTGTAATTAAGTAATTTAATAATCAACTTAATTCGGTGTAATTAAGTCCTTTGGTGATCAACTTAATTCGGTGCAATTGAGTAAATCAGTAAAAAGTAAAATGGTAATCAGAAAAAAAGAAAAAAGAAGAAGAAGAAAGTAGAAGATAATCAGTAAAGGGCAAAATGGTAACCAGTAAAAAGTAAAAGAATAATTAGTAAAGAGTAGAAGATAATCAGTAAAAGGGAAAAATGGTAATCAGTAAAAAATAAAAGAATAATCAGTAACGAGTAATTAGTAAAGAAAAAGAGTAAAAAGTAAAAAAGTAATTAGTAAAGAGTAAAATGGTAAAAAGTAAAGAGTAACCAGTAAAGAGAAAAAAAAGGTAATTAGCAAAGAGTAAAAAGGTAATCACTAAGAAGTAAGAGGTAATCGGTAAGAAGTAAAAGGTAATCAGTAAGAGTAAATAGGTAATCAGTAAAGAGTAAAAAGCTAATCAGTAAGAAGTAAAAGGTAATCAGTAAAAAAAAAGCGAAAAGGTAATCAGTAAAAAGTAAAAGAGTGATCAGTAAAGAAAAATGGTAAAGAGTAAAGAGTAAAGAAAAGAGTAATCAGTAAAGAAAATGGTAAAGAGTAAAAAGTAAAGAGTAAAGAAAAGAGTAATCAGTAAAGAAGGTAAAGAGTAGAATAAGTAAAAAGTAAAAAGTAATCAGTAAAGAGTAAAATAGTAAAGAGTCGAGAGTAATCAGTAAAGAGTCAAATGACAATTGGTAATTAAATTCAAAGAGTAAAATAGTAATTAAATTCAAGAGAGTGAAATAGTAATCAGTAAAGAGAAAAGAGTAAAGAGTAATCAGGAAAGAGTAAGATGACAAAAAGCAAGGAGTAATCAGTAAAGAGTAAAATGGTAAAAAGTAAAAGAGTAATCAATAGAAAGTAGAACGGTGAAGAGTAAATTGTAATCAGTAAAGTGAAAATAGTATTCAGTTAAAAAGAGTAAAAATGGTATTCAGTAAAGAAAAAAAAAGTAAAGAATGGTATTCAGTAAAAAAGTAAGAAAAGGATAATCAGTAAAAAAAAAAGAAAGAAAAAAGAAGGAAAAGAAAAGTAAGAAAATGGTAATAAGTAAAGAAGAGTAAAAATAGTAATCAGTAAAAGGAGTAAGAAAAATAATTAGTAAGAGAAGAAGGTAGAAAATGGTAAAAGGGAGTAGAATAGGGTAATCAATATTTAAGTTAAAAAGATAGAAAATGGTAGTAAATATTAATAAAAGAGTTAAATGGCATGAATATACTTAAAGATAGAAAACAACCAAATATGGAAACCCACAGTTAAGTCTAGACTAGTCAGTGCCGTCTTCTGACGGGCGTCGTGGGGGTGCTAATCCTTCGCCACGCCTACCCGACTCCCGAACCTTTTGGATTCTGGTTAGAAGACCATTTATTAGGTTTAGTGTTACCTTCGCCAAGCTTAGGCTGACATTAGGCTTAATAATCTGATAGGTGGCTAATCACACCTAGGTTAAAAAAGATTAGTGGCGACTCCCTTAGTTCTTTTAAGTCGTTAAACAGTAGGGTTCGGACACCCCGGACCCGGACGTTGAGACAGCAGGTGCGTTGATATGATAATGTCTTGTGTTCGATCGGTGTCCTTTTCAGTAGTCGTTAATGGTGAGGTTACAGATGGGTTTAGCCTTGGCAGAGGTTTAAGACAAGGAGACCCTTTATCTCCGTACCTGTTTTTATTCTGCACAGAAGCTCTCTCTGTTATGTTATCAGATAGCCAAAATAAGGGTTTGTTGAGAGGAGTGGCTACTAGTCGAAATGGACTAAGAGTGAATCACCTATTTTTTGCTGATGATAGCCTTTTGTTTGGAAAGGAAAATCTGGTTGATAGCAAACGGGTGAAGGACATGTTACAGAGATATGAAGAATGCTCGGTCAAAAATAAATTTTGATAAGTCAGCCATTATTTTTGGGAGTAATGTTGATCGACAACGGAGGGATGAGCTTTTAAACTTATTTGGGATTGTAGAGCAAGATTGTATTGAGAAATATCTAGGTCTACCAGCCATGGTTGGAAGGAATCGGCGGCAAACTTTTGGAGCACTTAAGGATTGAATCTCAAAAAAGCTGTAGAGTTGGAATGTTCGGATGCTATCACAGGGTGAAAGAGAGGTCATGATTAAGGCAGTACTTCAGACGATTCCCACTTACACCATGAATGTCTTTGCACTTCCGAAGTCTCTATGTGCAGATATTAATAGCTTATTTTCACGCTTTTGGGGGAAACAAGCTGTAGACAAGAGGCCATTGTATTCGATTAGTTGGAGGAAGCTATGTAGAGCAAAGCATTTTGGTGGAATAGGATTTCGGGATATGGAACTTTTTAATATGGCTTTGCTCGCTAAACAAGGCTGGAGACTACTCACTGATCACTCTAGTTTGGCCTATAAGGTTTTGAAGACAAGATACTTCCCAAGAACAAATTTTTAAATGCAAAGCTTGGTTGGAATCCTTTATATACCTGGCGTAGCATTTGGAGCTCTCAACCACTTTTAGCTCATGGAGTTAGGTGTTGAGTGGGCAATGGAGTGAATATTCGGGTTCTCAAGGACAAATGGGTCCCTCAATTAGATGGTTTTATAGCTAGATCGGCCATTGGAAAGATTGATGAAGATGTTGTTGTCGCTGATCTCGTTAACCTTGACAATGGTGGGTGGAATTTAGACCTTCTTGATGAATTATTCTCGGAAGAGGAGTCTTTAGCCATTCGGCACATTGCTTTGAGCAGATTTCAAGTGGCTGATCGCTTGGTGTGGCACTATGATAATAAAGGTTTTTATTCTATTCGGAGTGGATATAGAGTGTTATGTAATTTGCAATGGGAAAGTGATGATCGAGACTCGTCTTTAATTGAGTATGATAAAGAGGTCTATCAAACTGTTTGGCAAGCAAATGTTCCTCCAAAAGTGAAGATTTTTGGCTGGCGAATGACTCAAGAGCTGGTAGCTTCGGTATTGTAGGGCGAGATTGCAATGGACAGGTGATGGGTTCCATGGCAGGTAGATTTGAGTATGTGGCGGACGTGTTTGCTGCAGAGGCTAGAGCTGCACTTAAAGCTATTGAATGGAGCAAGGATATGGGATTTAAAGATGTTATACTGGAGGGCGATGCATTGACAATCATTAAGAAACTGGACTCGACATTACAGGACCTCTCCCCGATCGAAACTTTTATTGAGGAAATTAAGGTATATAGCTCTTTGTTTAATTCATGTACTTTTAGCCATGTTGGCCGGGATGGAAACACCACAGCCCATGCTTTGGCTAGCTATGGCTTTTCTTTACAAGATGAGCTTGTTTGGATGGAAGAACTCCCTACTTTAGTCTTGGATGTACTGCAAAGAGAATGTAATGTTTTACCAAGCTAAATAAAAGATCATATCTTTTACCTTAAATTTTTTTTTGAGGTAGATAATTTATTTATTTAGATTAAAATTAGTTATAGTATTACTCAGAATAATGATATACTCCCTTCGTCCTATATTATCTGTCCACTTTTATTAGGGGAAAAGTGGACAGATAATATGAGACGGAGGGAGTATTTCATAGGAAAGATAGAAACAGAGAGAGGAAAAGGATGGGTTGAAGTCAATGATAATGGGGCAGATATTATTAGGTGGTTAATTTAAATAGAAAACGATTGGTAGTGATTACTGAATTTTGCAATTAAGGGTTCCAACTCCAAGTTGCCATATATAGCTTCTCTTCGGCTATCACCAGTATCCCGTAATAATTAATTTCTCCATAAGAATGCACTTAGCCTAAAAATAGTCATGTCAATGTCATCTGTGAATTGAATTCGGAGCAGTAATAGATCTAGATATGTCCTGTCCTCTCCCCTCATGCACTTCATAATTCCATGTATGGGAGATTTATGTAGAAAAATCGTCTGCAGACATGCGATGCCAGCACATAGGCATAGCGCACTATATCTGCAGATTGTAATCTATTTATATAAAAAAAAATTATACGTCCATAACTCCAATGAAACAACTATAATTCTTTTTTAGATGGTACAAGTCTCATTACAATCAAAATAAATCTTTATATGTCTAAACATCCAATGAGAAATCAACTCAAACTAAGAAACCACCCTATATAAGCTACTGCCTACCAAACAAACAAACAGATAAACAAATAAACTAAACTCACATTTCGTGAGATTTGAACTCCGGACCTCACAATTCAGGTAAGGTGCACATACCAGTTGAACTAACAACTCGGATGCAACAACTATAATTCTTAATACACCATCTATCCTCAGATATATAAGGCCATTTTAACTGTAACCAAGATTAAGAAGACTCAAAATTTTATAAATTTTTTTAATTCAAAAAAGTTTTTATAAACTTTTGATTTCAAAAATTTTATAAACTTTTATCTCCTCCTATTTTTGTCTCTTTTCTCTCTCTCTCACCCACTGACTCTGTTAACTATTATACCACATGCAAGGATAATTTTCGAAATAACAGCGGGAATACAAGTTTAATCCCTAGGATGCACATTTATTCGGAGGGTTTTATAACCTTTCATCCTTTGGATCGGATAGAGATTAGTTACGGACCAAAAAGATTTAGGAGTACCATTAATTACAATATTTTTTTAAAAAAGAGAAATGTTGAGTATAACTCTCAATTGCTGAATATAAGAAGTAAACTATGACGACCTGCAACATTGCACATAGTATGCCGAACGGCACACTTCTGTACCCAGCACTCGGCGAAGCTCAAACATGGATCGACTCACGGGCCCATTCAACTTCCGTACACTTGGGCCTGGGCCAAACTTAGGCCCACGCGGAAATCCACTTTATGGGCCGACTACCACTATAAATAGGGTACACTTCTCTCATTTATTCTCTAATTCAAAACCTTAATCTCTAAACCTAGCTCCTAAATATTCTCTAATACTTAGACGATCTGCTGACTTGACTGTCGGAGTGCTAACGCAGGGGTCAAACTCTGCACTCCTAGGTGTTTCTTGCCTTGCAGGTCTTCCACCTTCCTAGGTTTCAGAGGTTAATCTTGACGATCCGCGAAAGTCGTCCTTGTTGATAATTTACTCATCAACAATGGCGCCGTCTTTGGGAACTTTTGAACAGAAGCTATGTCTGCCCCAACCAACACACCACTGATCGGCAGAACTCACCTAAATACAACATGACGGACCGTCGGATTGGAGCCCCCCATGAGACACCCGATGTACAACTTTCCAGAAGCACGTCAATGATTCAAATTAAAGAACTCTTTGCCAAAGACCAAACTGGGGGGCAAGAGTTAAAACTTATACGATCGGCAGAAGTGTCACATACGGAGATCCTTGTGGTAATTACAAATTGCAAAGATTTAATCGTTGTAGGACCCGAACAAGGGAGAACGACAACATTGTAGATTGGTAGAAGTGTCAGAACATAGGAGAACAGAAACCTCGAAGATCGGCAGAAGTGTCAGAACATAGGAGGACAGAAACATCAAAGATCGGCAGAAGTGTCAGATATGTAGATCTTTATGTTGATTACAAAGGTGAAATATTTAATCGCTGTAAGACCCGAACATAGGAGAACGACAACATTGTAAATCGGCAAAAGTGGACGTACGACCCGAACATGGAAGAACGGATACATCATATATGGGCATAGTGTCAGATATGAAGACCCTTACGATGATTACAAATTTCAAAGATTTAATGGGCGTAGAACCCGAACATAGGAGAACAGCAACATTGTAAATTAACGAAAATGGCCGTAGGACCCGAACATGGGAGAACGGATACATCGTAGATTGGTAGAGTGTTAGATATGGAGATCCTTACATTGATTACAGACTTGAAAGATTTGATGATGACAGAATCCGAACATGGAAGAACGACAACATTGAAGATCGGCAGAAGTGTCAGATATGGAGATCTTCCCTCTTGCCACAGTTGGAAAATCTAATGAAGATAGAACCTGAGGAAGGAAGAATGATAGATATTGAAATGACCTCAGCACCCATGACGATATGCTTGTAAAGAGCTCTACGATGGAACATCATTCAAAAGATCTTGCAGAGTGTTTTGACTACCTCAGAGCCTATCACATGAAGCTAAACCCTACAAATTGCACGTTCGACGTGGAAGCCGGAAAGTTCCTTGGTTTCATGGTCTCCAACCGAGGATATGAAGCGAACCTTGAAAATCTGCAAGCGATTCTGAACATGAAGTCCCCCGAACCAGTAAAAGACATACAAAGCTTGATAGGGAGAGTGGCAACACTTAACAGGTTTGTGTCTAAGTCTGCTGATAAATGTTTACCGTTCTTCAAAGTATTGAGAACCAGATCCAGGTTTGTATGGACAGCGGAATGTCAACAAACATTTGAATAATTGAAAGTTTATTTGAGCTCCCCACCTAAACTCATTAGACCAGACCTTGATGAAGTACTCTATACTTAGCCGCTTTCAATGAACCTTAACTATTGTTCTAGTAAAAGAAACTGAGAATGGAAAAAATGTCGATCTACTATGCCAGCAGAGCATTGCAAGGCGGCAAACTTAACTACAACAAGGTGGAAAGATTGCTTTCGCTCTCGTAGTGGTATTTCGACGGCTAAGACAATATTTCCATTCTTATAAAATCATTGTTCTCACGTATCAGCCTCTTAAGGAAGCTCTACAAAAGGTAAATCGTTCTGCTAGGCTATTTAAATGGGATGTAGAACTTAGTGAATTCAGCATTGAATATCAACCAATAAGAGCTATCGACACTCAAGCTTTGGCAAACCTTGTGAGGGAATGCACAAATCCAAATGAGGCAAAATCTACTGACCATTAGGTTCAGCAAGATGCTGTTATGTCTGAACCGACAAAAGACGCTGTTGTCGAAGAAACTTCAGACAAAGCCAGCTCACCTAAAAATCCCCCCAAGTTGACGGTTCTGCCAAATGTCGCGAAGGAAAGATATTGGCAACTCTACGTTGATGGATCGGTAGTATAAGAAAGTCCAGTATATGTGGCCTAAGTTAATAAATGTGACAATTCAGCAAGTCCCTAGAGAAGAAAATATCAGAGCTTTGATGCTTTGTCGAAGTTGGCATATGATGACCGAGTTGATGCATCTTCAGGTGACTCTAATTAGATGATCAAGATAGCGGAGTACTTGAAAGGGATCAATTCACCCTCTGGTCCAAAAGTCACAACAGCTAGACCACGAAGAGCGGCAAGACCCAGATGAAGCCGACTATGTGTTGAAAGAGATCCACGAAGGGGTATGTGGCAATCACATGGGTGGATGATCCCTCGCCCAAAAAGCACTAAGGTAGGGGCTATACTAGCCCGTGATGAAAAATGATGCTATCGAGCTACTGAAAAGCTATGACAGATGTCCGATGATCGGCAAGCTTCCAAGGACTTGGAATGCCATCCACTTGAAGAAGTACCATCAGTAAACTCCGCATCTAAGCCCCTTTTATTTCCTAGTATGGAATTATTTTTATTAGTTTTTGTTATGATGAGACGATCTTCGTACTCTTATTCTCTTGAAACCTTTCATTTATAAGAACTTCAGACCATCCGAGTAAACCAGTAGCTCGGCGGACTTCCCATATATTTTGAGTACTTTGGTTTGAAATTTCAAGGAGACCTTAGCTTTCGATCCGGACACCTCGTGAGAACATCGAGACTAAGTTGGCCGAATGTAAGCCCTGCACTCTTTGTGAGAACAACAACGTTCATAATTGACCTTAGATTTCGATCCGGACACCCCGTGAGAACATCGAAACTAAGTTGGCCGAATGTAAGCCCTGGACTCTTTGTGAGAACGGCTAAGTTCGTAATTGACCTTAGATTCCGATCCAGACTCATCATGAGAACATCGAAACTAAGTTGTGGCCGAACGTAAGCCCTGGACTCTTTGTGAGAACGATAACATTCGTAATTGACCTTAGATTTCGATCCGGACTCCCCGTGCGAACATCGAAACTAAGTTGGCCAAATGTAAGCCCTGGACTCGTTGTGAGAACGGCTAAGTTCGTAATTGACCTTAGATTTCGATCCGGACTCATCATGAGAACATCGAAACTAAGTTGTGGTCGAACGTAAGCCCTGGACTCTTTGTGAGAACGGCAACGTTCGTAATTGACCTTAGATTTCGATCCGGACTCCCATGAGAACATCGAAACTAAGTTGGCCGAACGTAAGCCCTGGACTCTTTGTGAGAGCGGCTAAGTTCGTAATTGACCTTAGATTTCGATCCAGACTCGTCATGAGAACATTGAAACAAAGTTGTCCGAACGTAAGCCCTGGACCATTTGTAAGAACGGCTAAGTTCGTAATTAACCTTAGATTTCGATCCGGACTCGTCATGAGAACATCGAAACTAAGTTGTTGTCGAACGTAAGCCCTGAACACTTTGTGAGAATGGCTAAGTTCGTATTTGACCTTTGATCCGGACTCGTCATTATGAGAACATCGAAACTAAGGTAATTGCTCTACGTAGGATGCCGAATTGTTATTCTCCCAACTTTCGAGATCTTGCTGAATTGTTTCTCCCAACTCTCGAGATCTTGCCGAATTGTTATTCTCCCACCTTTCGAGATCTTGTCGAATTGTTAGTCTCCCAACTTTCGAGATCTTGTCGAATTGTTAATATTTACAAGGATTTCATCCTCCACAAAAAATCTATTTCTCAACGAAGACGCTTAAGCCGTTTACCGAAACTAGAAGTTGGATGATCTCCCAACTTATGAAAATTCCTAGTCCTTCAAACATAGACGATCGTCCACCTTTATAATTTCCAACAAACTTGGCGAACGCCCGATCAAAGGGACAACAGGCCTTTCCCGAAGAATCAAATGGTCGTCCTACAAAATGTTTGAGCTAATTGTATGGCATGACCCAACCTAGCAGCTCGACCGAGTCTCTTCAAACTCTGAAATTTGAATTTTGAACATAGTTGACAAGTTGGCCGAACTACCAACTCTAGAAGATAGCCGAGGGAAATTGATCGAGCCAAAAACAACCTTATATTTATGATCATTTTCCTATGTTTTTTGCTATTTTTATGTGGAATTTAACCCTATTTTGCAAGTATTTGTGTTTTTAGGTCTTGAAGACAAGAAAAGTGGAAACTTGTTGTTCTCACTATTTTTGGAGCTAAATTGATGACTTTTTGCACAAATATGGACTTAGCAATTTGGAGTGAAGATTTGGAGATTCGAAGTTCGTGTTTGAATATTATTTGAAGATAATTTGAAGAATTGAAGACCATGGAAGTATTATTTCAAGAAGCAAGGATTGAAGATTTGGAGCTAAATTGCAAAGGATTGAAGACAAGCCTTGAAGAACCCCGAAAGCTTTGGAATTTTGGATATTTTATATGGGATAATACTCAGCCCATATAAGCCCACAATTGGAGTTAAAATCCCAATTGGTGTCCCATATATCCAAGGAAATATCCAAATCCCGTAATTTCCCGCAACTAGTCCTATTTGGATTAGGATTCAGCGCAGTCCCGGTAAAAAGGCCATTACTTTCTGCTCAGATGTTCGTTTTAGACCCGTGAGTAGCCGTTGGAAAACTCATTCCGAGATCTACAACTTTCCTTCGAAGCCCAAAGCTCAGTTCAGTCATCTTCAAGTCCGAATCTTCCGTCGAAATTTCTGCAGAAATCCAGAAAATTCCAGGATCCTATTTTGACTTGGATTCTACTCTAGGAAGACTTTTAATCCAACTCGGAGTCCAAGTTAGACCCTAAAACGTCCTAGAGTCCTATCCTAGGCAGAATAGGAGTATTTAGGATATTTTTCCACTATAAATAGCCACCTTATGTAACCCAATCCCATACACAATTCTCTATCATCTTTTTCTTAGAAAATATTCTAGTTTTTCTTCTCTAGTTTTAGGTTAAGGGTGTCACACCCTCTCTTTGCATAGGGAGGTGCGGCAACCCTAGGATCTTCAAGAAGGAGATTTCGCCTCTTCAAATCCATGACTAGCTAAACCCTTAATACTTCTTATTCTTGAGTGAATTCAATCAATTGATTATGGTGAGATTTCTGTACTTATAATTTAATGTTGAGTTTTTGATGATAGTAAGTGCGTCTCTGTATTATTTTATGATCTTGATAGTTATTGATTTGGATGGCCACTGATGACGTAATTGGTTGGATCTATGGCTAGATCAAGCTTAGGACTACAACTCCAAGTTTGATTGTATGTAGCAATTGGATGAGAATTAACCACTCCATTCAAGAGACAACCTTATCACCGACCGAGAAATTTCTTGGTGTCCGGTTTTATTTATTAAGCATGTGTGAAAAATAATTGTTCTTTATGCATTGTTCTTAGGTAGTTTTTAAGCCCCAAAAGGGAAATCAATTGCCGAAGGAATAATAGGGATATTTTAAGCCCCAAAAGGGAAATCTTATCTAATATACATGTCGGGTTTTGCTCGGACTAGTTATCATCAAGAATAAAATATTGAATTCATCTTTTAAATCAAGGATCCATAGTTAATTTGATTGATTCATACCATAGGAGAAGAAGTATGCCTTTTAATTATTGTTTGGTTTATAAATTGCCTTAGATTTAGATTTAATTTACTTTGATTTGCTTTAAGTTTAAATTGCTTTCTTAAAATCCTCTGTTTTCTGTTTAAAAGTTATTTTTAGAAAAGATTAGCTCTTGGGATAAAGTTCTCTACCCTTCTCTGTGGGATTCGACCCTACTTGCCTTATCTACTCCGTTAGGTTTTGTGGGGATTATTTTATGGTCATTGACGACACGATCATAATTTTGGCGTTGTTGCCGGGGAAGGGAAGTAAGAATAGATCCAAGAATTAATCTGCTCTAAAAAAATTCTTTTTCCGTTTTTTCTAAAAAAAAATTTTTGCTTTTTGCGATTAAAAAAAAGAAAAAAATTTGCGAAAAAAAAAAGAAAATTGCATTTTTCTAAAATAAAAAAAATTTTGTTTTTAATTTTAATTTTTGTTTAAGAACTTTTACTACTAATTTTTCTTTTGAGTTTTTTGTTATGTCAGAAAAAGATGCGATGGTAGCAAGGGAGCGAAGGATACGTGCTGTTCAAAAGGAATTTCTTTCTTGTCGACAATACCCTCATGAAACATGGTTCTATTATTGGGATAGATTCAATTGGACGTGTCAATTCTTTATTGACCATGGTCTACCTGAAGGGCAATTAATCAAGAGTTTTATTGCTGGGTTGTCTCACTCCCACCGAACTCTTATTGATGCCATTAATAAGGGAAGCTTGGAACTCGAGAGTCCTGAAAACGCAAGGAGATTGCTTAGTACTCTGGCAGAAGGTGAATTCCAACGCGAACGCCAACACAATGTTCGAGAACAACTTAAGCCTTGCAACCAGTTGCCAGATGAAGAGGCACATCACTTTTGGGATAGACTTAACCAAATATGGTGTAAATTTCCAAATCATGGTATCCCAGAAGAAGAACTGCTGAATAGATTCTATTCTGGTATGCAAACCAACGGACAAAGACTGATAGACGATGCTTGTGGTGATTTTCCCCCTTGGATGAATAGAGCTTTCTTTTCAAAAACTTGTGCGAAAAAGAGGAAGCTGGTTAAGCAGATTTTGATCAAAAGAAAGAAGTTTTCAACCAAAGCTACACGATGGTATCAAGCACCAGAAATTGAAGCAACATTGTCAAGGGAGAAACCTGTCCATTCTGAGACAAGTGAGATCGATGGATTTTGTAATGTTGCAAGAGTTCCAACTTTGAAAGAAGTTGAAGGATAATCAAGCGAAACAATTAATGATCCACATAAACTTGATTTACTAGACTTCCTTCAATCTCTCTCCAAGGAAGGCGATGATGAACCATACGAAGTTTGCGTCCCTACTCCACCAAAGGAAGTCCCCAAGATTGTGCAAGACGAACCAGATGCACCAAAAGAAGATATCAAGATGGACGTCCCTTCACCTTCTCCGACAAGCCTTGCCAAGCCAGAAGATGAGCCACAAGAAGATGAGCAACTTGGATTTCCAAAGCTGAAAGAATTAAGTGTGCTGAATTTTGTTGATAACCAACTCTTGAACCTTGAAGATCGAGACTTCTTGGGAATCAACAATCTTCTCAAGTCTTACTACTTCGAGGAGATCAACATGGATCAATTCTTTCTGGAGGACAAGAAGATTCGCCAACACGAGGACACTTTCCAAAGGCAAGATGAGAACAATGCTAATCAAGAATGTCGAAAGCATCCATTGCATCAAACTCTTACGGCAACAAAGATGGCATTGTCATTCCTAGTTATTCATGGAGTCGCCCTCAACAAAATTGTTGATTTCTTTCCTTATCTCTTCTTTTCACTTTCCTATTTTTGTGCTCATATTCTTCCTATCTCATCATATCTACTTTATGCTTTGAAGTGGTATGATCCACCCTAACAAAGGGAAGAGAAGAAAAGTCTAGCCAAAGACATTAAAGAAAGGTGTTGCTTGGGAGGCAACCCAAGAATTTACTAACATTGTAATTTTCTTTTTAGTTTTTGTTTTTGTTTTTCTTATTGGGATTTCAAATTAAGGGAACAAGGCGAACAAATGAAGCTTAAAAGAGACGAGCAAAAGATGGAAGCCAACGCACAAAAGGGGTTAGCCAAAGGTCAACCTAGCTAGCTCGGTTTTATGATCGAGCCAACCTAGCTAGCTCGACCGGTAATGACCAGCCACAGCCCGGTTATGTCCATGCCACACCGGTATGCTTGCCTGGCTATGACCCAACCATTCACACACCAGGCCCGGCCAAGACCAGCCAACTCCACGCCAACCTGCGCGCTACTTCCGGCCTCAACCGCACAAGCCGTGCACCATGCCCGCTCCGGACCGGCCAACACTGCTCCACCCGCGCATCCTGCTTGGCCATGACCGGCCATTCCCGAGCCAAACAAGCGTTAGGCCGGCTGTGGCCTGGCAACCCGCGCGTATCAACCTAGGCCACACCCGAGCATAACCGCGCCACCACCGGTTACATCCACACCAGCCCGTGCCACATACCCCTTGTCGGTTCCAAATCTTAATTGGATCCCAATGGAGCTTATGCTTGAAAATAGAGAAGCTTTCTTTAATTCTATCTTTTTCTTTTCTTTGCATTGCTTTACTTTAAATGATTATTGCTTTGATTGATTGCCTATTCCTTGATTTAAATTAGTTGCTTGAATTTCTTTTTAATGTTTTCTATGCTTTGATTTGATCTTAATTATGACTCATATGCTATGAATGCTATGATTGATGCCTTGAAAGGCTTGATTTGCTTGATTGGATGCACACTTTCTTTGTGAGTCAAGTCTTTTATTAGCACATTCATTTATTTTTAAAACCACACTTATCACACATGTGCTTAAATTCACACATTGAGGACAGTGTGTCTTTTAAGTGTGGGGGAGAGAGTCTAATAAAGAGTCTACAGTCTACATGCATAGAATCCATGAAAATTTTTCGAAAATTTTGCAAAAATTTTGATTTTTCATATATATATATTAATTGATAGATTTAATTATGATTGATGAATACTTAGAATTGTTAAGAATATTTGATTCATTAATTGATTTATAGCATGATATCTTATTTCTTAGATTAGGTATAATTGAAGTCTGTGATAAAAGCTTATTGTTGATTGCTTCTATGATTGCCTATTTCTAGAACTTGTGTTTAATTTTTATTGAAATTACAATTATGAAAGTATGTTATGGATATGTCAAGAATAAGTGTGGGGGAGTATCTATATAAAAGGGTAGTTAAAAAAATCTTTTCATAAAAAGAAGTGTTTTCATGCAAGAGGAGTAGAGATCTTCTGCCTTAAAAAATAAAAACAAAATCCATTGTTGTCACTCTTCTCTTTAAACAAAAGGAGTTAGTAACCCTTGGGAAGAGGATAAGAGGCATGGATCTGCAGAAATATTGTTCCTCTTTACTAAAATAGAAGGAGTCCTTCTAGAGTGCTAGTAGCCTCAAAATAAAGGGCGTTAGTAACCCCTAATCATGAACACTTCGAGGTTAGTAACCTCACTTTTCTAAAATCTAATTACCCTTTGAAAATCATTATAACCCATGCAAAACTCTTGATTTATATTCATGATATGCAATCCTTTGAGTAATGGAGATAAAGATGAAGACATAAACTTATAGGAAGAAGTAATTATAGGATGTGAAGAATGATGAGTGATTAGAACTACTTTAATTATGGTTACTTAAGAATAAAGATGCTTGCTATTTCTTGATCTTTTGAATTGAGTGCTCTTATTGTTCTTTGTTATTCTGATTTCATGATTGAATTAATCCTTGATATATGTATGTATTCAAAATTTAGTTTTCGAAAGAAATTTTCAAACATAGACTTGTATAAAATTTGTTTTGTTTTTAGCCATTTTAACCTGAGTCTGTAGAGTCATTAGCCAACATGTTTGTGGGTGTCGTCCTAGTTAAGTAAACCCTCAGGAGACTATAACTCCTCCAGTGTAGACATACATTGGTTTAAAGGCTTGTGTCACGTGCTAAGTGCCGTCGTACACCTACGAAAGTGGAATCTTTATTTGCATTAGTATTATATTTTGTTTGCACAGTTTTCTGCATAATTAGTTTGCTAGGGACTAGCAAAGGTTTAGTGTGGGGGAAAATATGATCGAGCCAAAAACAACCCTATTTTTATGATCATTTTCCTATGCTTTTTGCTATTTTTATGTGGAATTTAACCTTATTTTGCAAGTATTTGTGTTTTTAGGTCTTGAAGACAAGAAAAGTAGAAACTTGTTGTTTTTCACTATTTTTGGAGCTAAATTGATGACTTTTTGCACAAATATGGACTTAGCAATTTGGAGTGAAGATTTGGAGATTCGAAGCTCGTGTTTGAAGATTATTTGAAGATAATTTGAAGAATTGAAGACCATGGTGTCGCAACGTCTGCGACCGGGCGGGAAACTGTTAAAGATTCTTACCGGGAGTCGCCACTAATCTTTTTTTACCTAGGTGCGATTAGCCACCTATACGATTATTAAGTCTAATATTAACCTAGGCTTGGCGAAGGTAATACTTAACCTAATAAAGTCTGCTTAACCAGAGTCTATGGTCCGGGAGTCGGGTACGCGTGGGGAAGGATTAGCACCCCCACGACTGGTCTAGGATTTAACTATGGGTCTCTATCACTGGTTGTTTCTTTTCTTTAAGCCTTAGTCTTTTCATGCCTGATTTTATAATCTTCGGTCTAATTTAATTGAATGATACTTAGCCTTAGTTAATTCATCGTTTAGACCAAATTATAATTATTTGTTTTTACTCAATTATCCGGGTTAGGCCAATTTACTATTGCTTCTATCTTGACTTAATTTTATTTAGATTAGGCCTCATTATTTTCTTCTTTTATTGACTTAGTCTTTATAAATTAAGCCCTTTTATTGTTTTACTTAATCTCTTTTTAGATTAAATTCTTTTATTCTGCTTAATTACCCTGAATTATGCATCTTATTCTACTTAATTACCCTGAATTAAGCCACTTATTCTACTTAATTACCCTGAATTAAGTTCCTTTATTCTACTTAATTTCCTTCCCTGAAATTAAGCATGTGCCTCAGTCTTTCTTTACCTAATTTCCTTCCTTGAAATTAAGCCAGTCTTTTCTTTACCTAGTTTCCTTGAAACTAAGCTAGTCTTTTCTTTACTTAATTTCCCTGAAATTAAGCCACTATTTTCTTTACCTAGTTTCCTTGAAACTAAGCCAGTTAGTCTTCTTTTACCTAATTTCCTTCCTTGAAATTAAGCCAGTCTTTTCTTTATATAGTTTCCTTGAAACTAAGTCAGTCTTTTATTTACTTAATTTCCTTGAAACTAAGCCAGTCAGTCTTTTTTTACCTAATTTCCTTCCTTGAAATTAAGCCAGTCTTTTCTTTAACTAGTTTCCTTGAAACTAAGGCAGTCTTTTCTTTACTTAATTTCCCTGAAATTAAGCCAGTCTTTTCTTTACCTAGTTTCCTTGAAACTAAGTCAGTCAGTCTTCTTTTACCTAATTTCCTTGAAATTAAGTCAGTCAGTCTCCTTTTACCTAATTTCCTTGAAATTAAGTCAATCTTCTTTTACCTAATTTCCTTGAAATTAAGCCAGTCTTCTTTTGCCTAATTTCCTTGAAATTAAGCCAGTTTTCTTTTACCTAATTTCCTTGAAATTAAGTCAATCTTCTTTTGCCTAGTTTCCTTGAAATTAAACTAGTCTTCTTTTGCCTAATTTCCTTGCAATTAAGCCAGTCTTCTTTTACCTAATTTCCTTGAAATTAAGTCAGTCTTCTTTTACCTAATTTCCTTGAAATTAAGTCAGTCTTTCTTTTATTCTTACTTAATTGCCATGACTTAAGTCCTTTGACTTCTGTGTTTACTTAATTACCATGAATTAAGTACTTTAACTGCTGCTTTTACTTAATTTCTATGAATTAAGTGCTCTAATTGCTATTTATTTTTCTTAATTACCCTGAATTAAGATTTTACTCTTCTTAATTGTCCAAATTAGGACCTTGACTGTACTTTCTTTTTAGAATTAAGACTACACTTCCCTCAATTTCCAAATTAAGATTAACTTTGCTTGCTTTTCTTAATTACCGACCCGAGACTTTGACTTTTATTAATTACTATGAATTAAGACTTTGCCCTTTCTTAATTTTTCTTAATTACATCGAATTAAGGTTTTAACTGTGCATATGATGCATGTAATCCGGTTTAATCATATTTTACCCAAATATTTATACGAGGAGTATTATTTGGGCACCTTCCACTTGGTTGGTAAGACCCCCAAATTAATACCCCGAGCCTAGGAAATTAGGATTAACATGGACAAGAATTGTCACATTTCACCCAATTATTCCATCATCGATGTCAATTTTCTTTTCTCTCGTGAACACAATATTAACAACATTTAAAGGAATTTTAAATGTGCATGAACATGAATGCAACATGCTTTCTCATAAATTTGTTGCTTTCTTCATCATAATTAATTTCTTAACATTTTATCAAGAGCTTAATTGACTTAATTTTTATGATTAAGGATCAAATTAAATTAAATCCAAGCTAAAGGGACCTAATTGTAAACGCTGATAACGCGCAGGACTTAAATGCTCCAAAATAAGGACTAAATTGAAAATGGGTAAGAAATCATACCTGAAATCACTAGTTTCTCTCCACTTAAACAAAAACGTACCGTTTTTGAAACGTACGGACTTATAAAAGCGAACCTTTCTTCTTCTTCTCCGCAGAATCCCTTCTTGTACTTTGAAACCCCAGCCGCCTTCCTGAAATCGCAGCCGCCCTCCGAACTTCCACGAGCCGCCGCGTCGGAGCATCACCGGAGGTCGGATTGAGCTCAAAACCTCCAATTTATCTCTCTTTGACGGCCTGAACCCGAATCTGGTCTCCTTTTCGCAAGATCAGGCCTTCAATTCCACAGATCTAGCCCTAGCCGAGCTAAACCTCGACCTTTCCAATCTCAGAATTACGCCGATGGGTCGGCTCAAGCTTCTGGTATGTTCCTCTTCTCCTCACTCCCTAACTCGAGATGCCCAAAACTCTTCTACTCCTGAACCTGAAGACCTTGCTTCTAACTTACATGAAACCTTTCCTACTACCCTTCAAAACCCTTCCATCAATTTTATGAAATGACCCTCTGTTTTTAGATTTCTAAAGCTCAGAGTGAGGAACCCTAGTTTTCCCAATCTGACAGCATTTTCTCTCTCCAAAATCTTCCCCCCCCCCCATTTCGAATTTTGCAATCTCTTTTTTCTCTGAAATTCCCCCCCCTTTGAGCTGGCAAATGAGGCCTATTTAAAGGCTTAGGGATTCTAGATCCTTCTCTGTGAATCCCTTTGATCCTTCTGGTGAAGGTGATAAGGATGACGTGTATTCATGAGCTGGAAAAGGATGAGTCATCGTCCTTTTGGGAGGTTTCTAGTTTTGTGTCCGTGGGTTTTTGATACCACTCTCCAAGCGGTTTGTGCCTAAAATTTCCAGGTGACTTATTTCGTTTCTGGTCCCTATTGTTTTACTTATTCTTCATTTAGCAATTCTTGATTTTTTTACCCCTTATTTTGTCTTCTATGAACTCTGTTGGGGGAATGATGCTGAGCTGGCAGGTGCAGTTCTCTCTTCCTTTTGCGACTCTGTTGGTTTGTCTTGCTGACATGGCATTTCCCTTAGCTTACCTAAGTCAATCATAAGCCGCCACAGGTATATATTTCCTGTATAATTCTTATGCTGTTAAACTGCTACTGAGCATTATATGCAACTGTCTCTGCTTGGAGTGAATTTATGCTGTGATCACTGTCAATTGCTCTTTGGGCATTGTGGACTTGTAGAAATGATCATTCATGTAATGAACAGTGTTGCCAAGATGCTCTGTGAACTTGTTTTGCTTTGGCCCCTTTGAAATAGTCGTGTGTGCTTTTCTTACTGTTCTCTTTTCTCTTTCAAATTATTCAATGCTGACTCCATTCCTTGGTAACTTCCATTTTATTCCCTGTAATTGTATTAACTCCAAAAAAATGGAAACTAATCTAACATGTGTCTAAGAATTTAACCTATGATAAATAGGATTGAATTGCATGTAAGTGGCTGACCTAAGATGGAAAATGCATGGACAAATAAAATGTGATATAACTGACTCATAATGCAAGGTCTATCTGTTAAATTGGACTGCTCAATTTGAGATTAAACTTATGAAAATGGTTTTTTTTTTTTTAAGAGAAGTTTTGATTAAGAAATTTCAAGGAAAAAGGTAGAGTAGAATCGCATTAAAGTCGAGCAATAAAATCATGCTCCCTATAAACTCCTAATTGAGCTAAGGAATCGGCAAAGAAGTTTGCTTCCCTATAAATGTGACTATGTGAGTCAAAGAAACCTACCCAATACTTGACAAAAGGTTCGACAAACTATTAAAGAGGTTGTTGAATTTTCACAGCCTAATCCATGAGATGATAACTTGAGAGTTACTTTCAAGAGCAATTATTGGAGTGTGAATGCAGCCATGGTATCTATACTAATTATAGTGTGAGTATCTGAATTTGTCTCTCGAGTTGGTTCAGAGACAAACTCAGTTGGTAAATTACTTTATTGAGAATAGCACAATTGCAATCTAGAGTCGCCACCGTGCGGCAGCCACCAAACCCGAGCTTGACTAAGCCACATGTGGGAGGCACAAAGACTAAACCCTGGGCATTCAACCCAATCCTTCTCAAGGCCCAAGGGCCCAAAGGCCAGCCAGCTGACAAGGCACACGTGATCCCAAGCGTGCGACCCGTATACTAACCCGATGACGTACGGACGCCTCTATATAAAGATGACAACCCTTACAATTGAGGTATCTGATACTTTCTTTACTCATAAATCCTAGCAAACACCCTCTTCGAGCTCTGGCATCTGACTTAAGCATTGGAGTGTAAGTGCGGCAGGGGACCCTCCCCCGCCGCTCTTGACGCATTCTTTCACTTTCAGGTAACTTCCTCGCTTGGAGCTCGACCAGCCAGCTGCTTATAGACGATATTGGTGACCTCAACATAGTTAAATACCAAAAATAAAAACTACCCATCTAAAAGAAAATCATCAATTAAAAGATAAAAATGTATTTTGAAATTTTTTGCTTTCCAAGTGTGTCAGTGAGGGAAGGAGTCATTTTCGAAAGCTTTTATGCTGCGCCCTTTCCTTTCTTTATATCTCAAAAAATAAAAAGTTAAAAACTACCAATTTGAAAAAGAAACCATCTCTAAACATAAATCTAAAAGAAACTACCATTAACTTTTTGATAGGGTTTCTTAGCCTTGGCGGCTAAGCCTAAAGAAGAGATGAGAAAACTGAAGAGAAAAAGATGAGAAACAGAATCTTTCCAATTATTTTCTTATGCCCTCAATTCCATTACACCACGATTATAAAGCCACAATCAACCTAGGATCACGAGTAGCAATGATCCCATACAAACACATCTATGATAACAATTGAAAAGTTCATGACAGATTAATTATATAGAGCAAAAATAATAATCGCATAATTCCATTCTAGTATAATAGAGCTAAGCTCATAGTCCTTTGTCCAAACAGGAGTCACCTTGGGCCGCGACGACTTTGGCCTAGTTGAAGGCCTATCATTACCATGGTCTCCAAGAGCAACCTTGTCCTCAAGGCTGAAGAGAGGATAAGTAGCCTTCATGTCATCTTCCCACTCCCAAGTTGCCTCCGTATTTGCAAAATTCTTCCACTGGATTAAGTACTGAGTGGCAGTAGTCCCATGTAACATTGTTTGACGAGTGTCTAAGATGGCATTCGGCTCAAGAACCGGCTGATCATCGACAAAAGTGCTTGGCAATGGAGTAAAGTTAGCATCAGGTGATCCATGGCATTTCTTCAATAAGGAAACATGAAAAACAGGATGTATTTTAGCATCTGCCGGTAGCTGCAATTCATAGGCGACTGGTCCAAGTTTGCGAACAATCTGGAAGGGACCAAAAAATCATTTAGCAAGCTTATTGGAAGACCTGCGCTGTACAGTCATTTTTCTATATGGCTGCAAACATAAGAACACCCAATCTTCTTCTTCAAATTGTTTCTCGGGCCGGTTTCGATCATGCTGCATCTTCATGCGATTTGTGCTCTAGCCAAGTTGAGTTTAAGTGAATGAAGAAGCTGCTGGCGTTCAATTAAACTTTTATCTAACTGAGCAACTTTAGTACCCCCCGGCAAATAGGATTGGACAGTTGGAGGTGGCCTTCCATAAACTGCTTCGAACGGTGTGTAACCCGTGGCTGAATGCTTGGATGTGTTGTAGGAGTACTCTGCCCAGTGGAGAAATTTAACCCAGTGATTCAGTTTCTCACTCACAAAGCTTCTCAAATAAGTTTCCAAGCATCTATTGAGGACCTCTGTCTGTCCATCGGACTGCGGGTGGTAGGCACTACTATGAAGCAAATTTGTACCCTGTAATTTGAAGAGTTCTCTCCAAAAAACACTCAAGAATTTAGGATCTCTATCACTTACAATGGAAGCGGGCATTCCATGCAATCTGCAGATATCTTTGCAAAAAATTTCAGCCAAATAAGGAGCATTGTAAGTAGGAGGTAAAGCAAGAAAATGGACATACTTCGAAAGTCTATCCACAATAACCCATATATCAGTTTTGCCGCCGGAAGAGGGCAAGTGGGTGATGAAGTCCATTGATATGTCCTGCCATATTTGTGATGGAATGGGTAAAGGAGTAGAAAGTCCTCCTGGTTTGGCAGTCTCGTATTTCACTTGTTGGCAAGTTGAGCAAGCTTGCATGAACTTCTCGACAGATTGTCACATTTTGGGCCAAAAAAAATTGGCTGACAAGCGAGCTAAAGTCTTCTTGACTCTGGCATGGCCACCCATGAGTGAGGCGTGGTACTCATGCAAAAGAGTGAGTTGTAAGCCATCATTCACTGTAAAACCCCAGTCGGTTTGAGTGAGAGCTTGTGCCCATAATTGCTGGCCATTAACATCAGAAACATAGAAACGTCGAAGATCATCCAAGTATGAGAGCACTGGTTGAGAAAAACAAAAATGAGCAGCTTATAAGGAATGGCACCTAGATAAAGCATCTACAACAGTATTCTGACGACCCGGTCTATACTCAATCGTATATTGGAACCCCAGTAGCTTCACAAGCCATTTTTGCTACTCGGGAGTTTGAACCGTTTGGTTCATCGTATTTTTAATGCACTACTGATCAGTGTAGATAATAAAGGGCCTGCCAATCAAATATTGACGCCATTTGTGAATTGCCTTCTTAATTGCGTAGAGCTCTCGGACATAAGTACTAGCCAATTGTTTTTTAGGGCCCAATTTCTTGCTGAAATAAGTTATAGGATGGCCCAATTGTGTGAGCACTGCTCCAATTGCTACGTTAGAGGCATCAGCTTCCACTGCAAAAGGAATTTCAAAATTTGGAAGAGCCAAAACAGGAGCTGAAGTGAGTGCTTCTTCTAAAGCTTGGAAGGAGTTGGCTGTCTCAGAAGTCCAATTGAAAATTGTCTTTGCGCAGCAAACTTGTAAGTGGAGCAGTGATCGGACCAAAATTATGCATCTTTTTATGGTCATTTTCCTATGCTTTTAGAGTATTTTATGCTTGATTATGCCTTATATTTGTATATTTGTCTTTATAGGTGTTAAAGTGAAGAAAAGTGCAAAATCACCATTTTTGTACCTTTTTGGAGCCTTTTTGGATGATTATTTACACAAATATTTTCCAAGGACATTGTGGATGAAGAATGGAGCCAATATGTTCGTGATTGAAGAGCTTGAAGAGTCAATTTCATCATCATAAGATTGATTTTCAAGAGTTTGAAGCAAAGGAGCAAAGTTGAATTTCAAGGCAAGAAAACATGTCAAGATGTGTCATAGCACAGGAGGACATAGGTCACGAGGCAAACCACATGGGGCGCCAAGCATACCACATGGGCCCCCAGCTGGAGTCGAGACATGCCACCAGCAAGCACATGGGCGCTGGTGACATGGTTGCTGAGGCCAACGACCTGGGCGCACAAGCCAACTAGATGGGCGCCCAGGGGGAGTCGCGTAGCATGCCATGCGCGCGCCAAGCACGCATCATGCGTGTCTTCACCTTGAAGCTTCTTCACTTGTTTCCAGATTTAGCGACCTTTCTGTATTTTGGCTATAACGTCTGATCCAGAGCTTCGTTTGAGGCATATGAGTAGCCGTTGGAACGCTAACTCCAAGATCTACAACTTTCGTGTTTTAATCGAAGCCCAGTTTTGCCGTTTTCGTGGACGAAAATGCCCCTGAAGTCAGCGGACAGAAACTGTCCTGGGCCTTTTATGCGGGATTGATCCAATTAAGCCCAAATTCTTATTTGGACTAGCTTGAAGACTTGGAGAGCAGCCCAGCACGTCCTTAGGGTTTGTTTAGCTCTAAATTAGCCCTAAGCCACCTCTATAAATACCCTCTTAAGTCTAAAACCCTAGCACATCACGGTGTAATCAAACCTTGTATCGCATAGATCATCTTTTTCTAGGTTTTGAGCCGCCAAGGAGAGGGAGGAGGCAGCCGGCCTCCAAACTTTTAAGTCTCTCATGGATTGCTTACAATCCATGAGTAGCTAAACCTTAATACTTCTTTTCCTTCGGTACTTTTGATTAATGAATTATTGGTGAGACTTTTGTTCTTAATAATTTGAAGCTTTTTCCGTTTGAATACGTTTCTTTATCTCTATGCATCATCTTATGTGTTCATACTTTGATTGATTTGGTGCGCAACATATCTTGAGATTTATAAATCCTATAGTTAGATTCAAGTAGCTTGAGTCAAGCTAAAGTTGGTCCAAGTAACAATTGAATGCTAGGAGTCCTAGGTTCAATGGGATATCAAACCTTGTTGAAATCTTTAGGCCGAGATGGAAATTGACGTAGGCAAGTTTGGTATTGATTTATCATGCATGTGGAATAATAAAACCTAATGCTTGTTATATGAAGGGCTTAAACCATAGATTATAACATTTGAGGTTAATTGCAGTGAGATACGGATTAATCTTTTTAGCATGTTGGAATTAGCATTACGTCTGTTCCTATACCAATTATTCAAATGGAGTTGTTTAAGATGTTAAGAGGATTACTCTGTTTCAATGAAAGTTGATGTCTACGTCTTAGGCTATATACCGATTTGGAGTAATTTATGATTCTTAATTGATT
>AWWV01006461.1:0-12887 GCA_001974805.1 Corchorus capsularis
AGTTAATGGTATCAGTGTCATGTCAGTGAATTTGAAGGTGCAACTGATGGAAAGATCCAATTGTTTATAACCCTTCACTTTATGAACTCAATTGAACAAAATTTCACTTCAGGAACCAAAATGAACATTCGACTTACTTCAGGGACCATTTGTATTTTTTTACCATTTGAAGTGGTGTTCATAAGTGGGATGGGTTTTTGCATAAAATGGGAAATGTTTCGGTAGAAATATAATCCTTAATTCTTGGTGAAATTTATTTTAGTCATTTATTATTATTATTATTATTATTATTATTATGTTATAATAATGGGAAAATCCCTTCTCTTTTTGCATAAAATAAAATGGGCAAATCGGCAAATCCCATTTGAAATGGGAAGTTTGCTGCTAATTGCTCAAATTGTGGGATCATATAATCCTTACTTAATGTCGTATTATTTAATTTGGTTGCTCAAATTTGGATTTCCTTTTATGTTTCAATGCTTAAGTACGATACTTTTTGCTGTGGATGTGTAATTAAATTAGTTCCTATTATCGTGTGATTATGATTATAATTGAACCGTTCGTTCAATTTAACCGGTTCAACGAGTTAAAATCGTTGATTTCTTTACCGTTCACCAATTAATCCTGTTATTAAAATTATGCCCTAAATAAAATCTCACCCGTGATAATTAATTTTGTTTTGATTAAATTTAACTTTAATCGAGTCATATTTTAATCAAACATATTTTAACTTTAACCAACTTTTAAAATAATATAAATCAAAATAATTTTTAAACAATAGTTGTAAATTTTGATTTATAAATTTTCTAATACATATCTTTTTTTAAATTTAAATTTTAAATATTTTCCCCATAAATAATGATTAAAACTATGTTTGATGCAAAAAAAAAAAAATGTTTGACCAAATTACAGACTTATAAATGGGCAGAGGGAGTATATATTATTAAGGGGATTATATGATACACCGGCGATGTAAATTTTGGACTCCACAAGCGGTTTGTAAAGTTGACACATATTCAATTTTTTAATTAATTAAATTTTAAATATTTCAATCTAGTCCCTAAGGGACACATGTCACCCTTCAGGACCCGTTTGTGTAGTTTTCTAAACTTCACCGCCGGTGTATTGTATAATTTGCCTATTATTAATTGCATTAATAATTTTGTTTACAAATATTGCTTTAACTTTTAAAATTCACACGTAGTAATTTGGTGCAATAATTATTGCAAATTACATAATTATTACATTAATTTGGTGCAATAATTACACCAAATATTCCCTAATAAAAACACACGTAAGAATAATATAGCCAAAAAATGATAAAAACTTACACGTAATAATTAATTTTGTTTTGACTAAATTTAATTTTATTTTGAAACCGTGTCGTTTCCAAGATATAACGGAAAGTTAGCCCTTTTGGTTGAAAAAAGGGGTGATAATAATAAAATCGAAACCTTATTTTTTAACCAAAAAAGAATCCTTATTTCCTCGAGCAACTCTCTCTGACTTTTCGTCAATCTCTCCTCCACTCTCTCATTGTGGATCCACCTATTGGACCTGTTCTTCTCAAAGGTATTATCTTTTCCCTTTAGCTCTTCTCTTTAACGTTTAGGGTTTCTTTTCATGAGCTTTGAATTCCATTTTGAGCTTCGACTTTGTTTGATTTGTGAAAATTTCTGGTTCTGGCTCGATTAGGATGAACATTTCTTAGCTGGTGGAATTTGGAATTGGGGTTCTTTAGGGATAGGTTTTGACTCAGAATAGAGTTTTGACCAAGTTGAATGTTGTAGATCGGTAGGATTTTTGTTTGAAATGTTTTAGTTTTGGATTATTTTTCCTTATTTTTTCTTTTTTGTGTTTTTGCTACTGTGGAAGATGGGTTTTTCGTTTTCGTTTGACAGGAAAGAGTTTCTGTCGGTTCTCAAAGGCCTTGAGCTTTTGGATGTTGACATAAATTTTGAATTTGGATTGAACTTTTTGATGAATTAAGCTGGAGCTCGGGATCACCGAGTAACACATGATTGAAACTAAATTTCTTTGGACTTCTAAGTCTGTAGGAATGGACTGTTTGAATTGTAATATGCTCAGTACTGAAATATGTGATCTTAGTTTTATATAGAACAATTTATTTTGGAATAATAATGCCAGAATTAGCAGTAAATTATGATTTTTTTTTTCTTATACTATTTACTTTAACTTGAAAACAACCTTTTAAGAAGTAAAGAAGCAAATTGCAAAAATCAAGCAACAGTTGAAAGGGAGCTTGAATGGAAAGACAAGTAAATTTATACTATTATGTATTCTAAGTTGCTGTATGATGACTGATAGGATTTGCTTTTAGCTGCAGAGTGATCAAGATTTAATTGATGGGAACATCATCTGGTTCTAATATTAACCAGCATTCGTCAAAGATGTTGCCCCCACGTCAACAACCACGACCAGGAAGCTTGCAAACTTCGTTGTCCTTAGTCTCCTCAGATCCTCGCTTGTCACCTGATGCCCAAGAGCCTAGATCAAACTCAGATAACGTTCATGAGTCTCCAACTGAGAGTGCCAGCTCAAGGGAAACTTGGCCCACTGCTGATGCTGTTACAGCAAAGAAGATGGAAAATGGGAAAACTGAAAATGATTGCCCTGAGCAGTCTGTCATTCGCCGTGTTTCTGGTGCTGATAAGATAACTCTTCGAGACATTGCAAGAGAAAGAGTTGATGTTATCTCTGAAAAGATGCATCGCCTACCTGATGAGTATTTAGATGAGCTAAAGATTCAACTGAGGGCTATATTGGAAGGAAGTGGCGGTTCCCAAAACGGGGAGGAGTTTATGATTCTGCAGAAGTTTGTTCAAAGTAGATCTGATTTAACTGCAAAGACATTGATTAGAGCTCACCGGGCACAGCTTGAAATCCTTGTTGCTATAAATATGGGAATTCAGGCATTCTTGCACCCAACCATCAGTCTATCCCAGACTTCTCTCATTGAGATTTTTGTGTACAAAAGATGCAGAAATATAGCATGCCAAAACCAGTTACCTGCAGAAGACTGCACTTGTGAAATATGTGCCAATAGGAGTGGTTTCTGCAATCTCTGTATGTGTGTTATCTGCAACAAGTTTGATTTTGAAGTAAATACCTGCCGGTGGATTGGTTGTGATTTGTGCTCCCATTGGACTCATACTGATTGTGCCATTCGTGATGGGCAAATTTGCATGGGTCCTTCTGTTAAGAGTGGAGCAGGCCCTACTGAAATGCTTTTCAGGTGCAGAGCATGCAATCGAACATCTGAGCTGTTAGGTTGGGTTAAAGATGTCTTCCAGCATTGTGCCCCAGCCTGGGATAGGGATGCTCTTATGAGAGAACTTGATTTTGTTAGTAGGATTTTTCGTGGAAGTGATGACCCCAGAGGGAAGAAACTCTTTTGGAAGTGTGAGGAACTTATAGAGAAAATGAGGGGTGGACTAGCAGAGTCCTCATCTTGCAGATCGATATTAATGTTTTTTCAAGGTAAAGTGTCTGCTAGTTATAGAATTATACTCCAAAATACATTTTCCTGCATATATGATGAAGGGTATCCAGCTTTGATAAACCCTAATCGGAAATGGCATAAATTTTTTTACTGCAAATTGATTCCAAACAGGTTTTCTCCAATATATTGGAAACCATCACATTAACTGTCAACTATCAAAATTTAATATGAAAAATTACTTTAAAAAGCCTTTTAACTAACTTGAAGAGTGCTCTTAGGGCATTCATTAGCAGAATCCTTTTTCTAACACTCATTTTACTCCTTTTTATAGAGCTTGACATGGATTCTCCATCAAGCCTTGAAAATGGTGAAGGTGGGCGGTTGATAGCACCACAAGAGGCATGCAATCGAATTGCTGATGTAGTGCAGGAGGCCATAAGGAAGATGGAAATGGTGGCTGATGAGAAGATGAGGATGTTCAAGAAAGCTCGCTTGTCTCTTGACGCTTGTGAGCGGGAGCTTGAGGACAAGGCCAAGGAAGTAGCAGAACTGAAGCTGGAGAGACAAAAAAAGAAACTGCAGATAGAAGAGCTGGAGAGAATTGTAAGGCTTAAGCAGGCAGAGGCTGATATGTTCCAGCTTAAGGCCAACGAGGCAAAACGAGAAGCTGAGAGGCTTCAAAGAATTTCCCTTGCAAAGTCAGATAAATCAGAAGAAGAGTATGCTAGCAGTTACCTGAAACTTCGATTAAGTGAGGCAGAGGCTGAGAAGCAATATTTGTTTGAAAAGATAAAGTTGCAGGAGAGCTCACGTGCATCACACGGCAGTAGTGCAGGTGATCCTTCACAGGTTTTGATGTATTCCAAAATCCATGATCTGCTCCATGGATACAATACCCCCTCTAAGACAGAGTCCCAGCCAAAGGAGCGCCATGGTTTTAGAACAAATCCATAAGGAATTCATTGAAGCAAGCAATGTGACTTAGAGAATGTTGGTTTGTTGGTAAGTGGAGAGTGTAAGATTTGGTATTTCGTTTGATCTCTGAACCTTAATTAACTTTGGTTAGTACATGTATTCCTTTTAAAGTAATTATTATAAGTTGTATTGTAAATTTGTTTTTTATTTTCTTCTTTGTTACGTATCAGGGTGAGTATTTATAACACCTTACTTTAATGGATGAACTTAGTCATTCTGTGGCTGTGTAATGGGAATGGCTCCGGTGCATGTACTGGAAATTTTCCCCAGTTTATCAGGGTTTTTAATCTAAACCAAATTTACACTTGTTTGCTGGATAAGCAAATACGTGTTATAAACCTGTGGGCATGCTGAATTATATTGGTTGAGACGTGATGTGAGTGGTTAATCTAATAATTTATAATTTTTGGAGGCAGTAGAAAATATTATTGGTTTGACCTTATGGGGATGGCGCTGCCGCTCATTACATAATGATGATGATGAATTCGTCCAATTTAAAGAAATAATTGAGGATCCTGATTAATTTGCTGCATATACAATTAGTCAAGAGACCCAAATTAGTTTAGAAATCCCCTGAAAATCATCGTAAAACCCAAACCCAAATCCAAGCTATGCTATTCTTTTCCCTCTTCTCTTTAAAAACCCTCCTTCACCTTGATAAACCCTATCTTTCTCTTCCATAGATTTCCAAGAGAGAAAAGCTCGTCAAATCATTACCTGAAACCCGAGAGAAAGGCCTAGCTGATTAGCCTTTTCCTTATAAAACTAGGTCATCTCTATCTGCATCTCAGAGCTTTGCTGGAATCTCGAAGCCCCTTCTTTACCCGAGAAAACTTCTCTTACCTCGCTAACTGGAGTATTTGTTTCCTGGCTTCTCTTTAAAAAGGTATCAAGTTCTTTTGCTTTGGTCTTGAGAAATTGATAGTATTACGATTCTTTCAGTATTGTCACTATCAAAGATTGAAGGTTGGTTACTTGCTTATGTGTCCTTTCTACAATAACCACTTTAAATTTGCTTCCTAGCAATTGCTTTATGTAACTGCAACTAAGTGTCATCAACAATTAACATTTAAGGAAAGAAGCTTTTGTTCTCCAAACTGAAATTAATTGCATGGGGATTGGCTTCCTTACTATCCTTTTGCTACTGTTTCCCTTTTACTTTTGGATCAGTTTGATGATGACATATATCTGATCACGAATCTGTTCAAGTTTATTAGTCTTTTACCATATGATGATATTGCTAATGATCATTTCCACTTTCAAAGATCAAACAGAAAAGAAATGAACGTTGAATCAGGTTTGGATGCGAATCAATTTTGTGATTAGGTGTCAAAAAAAATACTAATTTATTTATAACCACATGATTAATTCTTTGTATCTCCCATGGTCATGAGCTAAGCTTGATGTGAAAATAATTACCTTTTCTTTTCTGTTTTAATTCCATGTATTATCCTTTTAAGGTACAATTTAATGGCTGACTGGATATTTATTCATGGTTGTCCCAATTTGATGGCTTTGCCCGAGTGGATAATCAAATCTGACTTTTCTTTGAGATTTTCCCATTCTAGCTAGGCTGCCCCAAACAAGCATCATTAACAAAAGACTAATCTATCATTTTGCCTCCTGAACTTGTAGCGTTTAGACGTTTTGCCCCCTGAACTTCAATCTTGGACATTTTACCTCCTGAACTTTAATTTTGGGACGTTTTGCCCCCTCAACCTAACGGCTCCGTTAAGTCGCTGACGTAGCATTGCCACGTGGCACAAAAATGCCATGTGGCATTGCCACGTCAGCAGTTTGGTCCAACGTGGCAATGCCACGTGGGTTAGGTTGGTCTGACGTGGCAATACCACGTGCCACGTGGTATTGCCACGTCAGCGACTTAACGGAGCCGTTAAGTTGAGGGGGCAAAACGTCCCAAAATTGAAGTTCAGGGGACAAAATGTCCAAGATTGAAGTTCGGGGGGCAAAACGTCTAAACGCTACAAGTTCAGGGAACAAAACAGTTGTTTAGTCATTAACAAAAGGATGAGTTGGCTCACCAATCTATCCCCTTTTTGATGTCTCAGATAACCACATTGATATGCAGCTACAATCCACCATTTTTCACCTTTGATTACTTTTTCAATTTGCTTCACTTTTGGCCTTCTGATCAGCTCAACTTTAATAAGGTAATGTGATGGTAAAGTGCCAGTGTTCGTTTTTTCTCTTCTTTGTGATTCCTATGATAGAGCCTTCCAACCTAATCCTCGTATCTATCTATAGTTGGCAAATTGTTCTTCTCCTCTTATTAACTCGAGACTATTAATTAGGGTTCATGATGAGTTAAAGTTAAAACTCTGCTAACATTTTGTTGAGATGGTTTTGACCTTACACTGTTACACACTCCTGATCTGAAGGGGATTAGTCTTAGATCCAAAGGGCTTGGGGATATCTTGGTTACCCCCCAGCTCTACTACATATGTTTATCCGGATGGTGTTGGAATCAGATCAGATGGTGTTTGATCGAAATGGGAATCGCTAGCGAGTTCGGTCCAAAATTGGATTGGACCAAATTTGAAAGGTTTTGAAAATTGACAAAATAATATCGCAAGAAATTCAAACCTTTTGCTCACTTGAAATTGAAATACTACTAAATGAGCCTTACCTAATCTATACTTAGTCAATGATAAAACATATTTGGGTAAATATTCAATTTGTAAAAGTTTGGGGACATGCTCAATTTAGGCATAATTTTTTAGATTGAATCTCATTAGGTTTAAAAGTTTGATTCATCAACCAAATTAGGTCTATTTTTTATTGGACCCGCATGTGTAGTGTATGCGTCATTAAGTACTACATGGTCTTTTTAACTTGGTAACAACATGTTTTTGAATTAATGGTGCATACGTGACACGCAAGGGGTTCGTCAGAAATAGGCCTAATTTGGTCGACGATGTAAAAAAATTTTTTTGAGGAAAGAATTATTTTCATTTCTTGATTTGGGAATACAAATGCACAGGAAGACCCGTACACCGCTACATGATTAGTACATTACTGAAACACTAATCTATGAGCCAACAAATAAACCCAATGAAATCTCATTACAATTCAAATAAATCTCTATGCCCATAAATAAACTATCTACCTACCAAATACATAAATAAACAAATTACAAATAAACTCACATTCTGTGAGAGTTGAACCTAAGACCCCATGGTCTAGGTAGGCTGGAACTAAGAGTCCAGTACTCTACCACCAGGCCAAATGCCTGATGGCGACGATGTAAAATTTTAAGTCTAATTAGATTCAATCTAAATAATTAGGTCCAAATTGAGCACATCCCAAAACTTTTAGTCCTGATTTGGATATTTCCCCAAACATATTTTGCTAATAATATATTTCTTCCATTAAACCAACTGGTTGAACGGATTGGATCAATTGAATCGTCAATCAAAATCCAAACCGCTTTAGGTCTAGTTATGAGAATATTAATTCTGGAAGATCAAACTAGTATTCTTACCTTTATCAAAATAGAGACAAATTCACCCTATTCTCCACTAATGGATAACAAAACAAAAACAACTTGAGACAAGTTATCAATCCTTATGAAATTTGTTTTGGTATCAAGGCCGATCATAATTTTTTCTTTCTTACCAAAACATCCATTTGGCCCATTAGTCTCGGGCATTATATAATTGGGCTTCTATAGGGTTTGTAAGCAACTCAAGCCCAATGTAACTCAATGGCTTAATCAGCGCTTCAGAGTTCAGATGCCTCTTATGAGCACTTCAAGTCTTACAAGTTACAACCAATTAAAGCCCAACTTAAGATTTCAGTTTTTGGTACAATCAGATATTTCCCTCTGAAATCAATGGTAATTCAGTAATTCAATACTTCTTCCCTTATAAACCCTAATAACCTCTTTCCTTTCTTCATCTGTTCAGTTCTCACTCTACAGATCTTACAATTGTGCTCTTTAATTTTTGAATTGATTTTAGTTAGTTTTAACAGGAAGGGAAACATGTTCCGAGTTCTCACTCTACAGATCTTACAATTGTGCTCTTTAATTTTTGAATTGATTTTCGTTAGTTTTAACAGGAAGGGAAACATGTTCCGAGTAAGTCATTATAGTTTGCCCGATGATGTATAAACTTATACATTGAGCGGTTGTTGCTGTGGTTTTGTTAATTTCTGGAGCCTTTACTCACCACCGCCGTCGCCACCACCTCCTCCTCCACCTCCACCGCTTCCACTATCCACTTCACACATACACACATATATATACACACACATAGGCGTGTGGTGGTGCGTAAAGGCTTTGGAGGAACTGCCATAGCACATAAAAACCGCAGATGATTTGTTCAAAGCTATGAGATCTGAGGGCTTCCCATGTTTTTTAATCACTTTTACAAAATACCCATATTTGTATTTCACTCGTAAATGGTTATTTTACTTGTTTAGTGATGAATGATGATACATGCACTGGGCTCTGAGCAGATTGTTTGAGAAAAAAAAAAGCTGCAATCTTGATGCACACGCAGCCAAGAAAGCTTATCTGACTCACCCCAGATTTCTCACTTTTATATTTTGGGATTTATGTCAAAATGCTAATTTTTATCTCTTAAGTTTTGGTTAATAATAGAGTAAGCTATACCTTGTACATTGTTGGATGCTGAATATAGGTCTCTATGATTGCATTTGCTTCCTTGTTTGTTATTTTTGGCCGGAATTTGTTATTTTTGTTTGGTGTTGTTTTTATTGACTCTTAGCTTTTTTTAGGGCTTTTGGTTTAGTATCTGGTTATTGCCCAATGATGGAAAACTCATTGACTGAAGCAGTTTTTCTGATTTTTATTTAGGGCATTTACTATCATCATCTCCGTGGTCACCCTGATCAATCATTCCCAAATCTTTCCAAATAGTACTATTGCTCTTTTTCTCTCTTTCTCTTCTTCACGCTCTCTCTCTCTCTCTCTCTCTCTCTCTCTCTCTCTCTCTCTCTTTCTCTCACTCTCTATCCACATACACTTGTGTTTGTGTGTATGTATATATAAGTATATATATGAGGTGTGTGAAAAGCTATTGCTGAATGCGCTTACATTGAACCATACATGATTTTGTCATAGCTATGAGATCTGAGGGCTCGTTTGAATTGCATTTTTAGAGTTATAAAGAGAGGCTTACATAGGCGAAAGAGTGGAATTCATGGTATTGTGTTTTTATATTTCTTGCCGTTATTTTTCTTCTATAAGCTTATTTTACTTGGCAGTTAAGAGTATCTTTTACTTTGTGTCAAAATGGTCTTTGTGATCACTTGTGTAGACCATGCCCGATGATGGAAAGTTTTTGCAGAAATGTTACTATAGCATTGTTGTTTTCCTCCACCCTTTCTACTACTTGTCATCATTAGTTTGGACTCTTCTTCCTTCTTCTTCTTTTCTCTTCTTCTTCTTCTTCTTCTTCGCCTACTTGTTTGTTGTTGTTGTTGCTGCTGTTGCTGTCTGTCTACTACTACTACTTCTTCTTCTTCCTTGTTATTATAATTATTATTATTATTATCAGGACGACAAGGGTCCTATTACTAATGATGGCACTGGTGGTGAATGTGGAAGGTTTTCAACGAATTCAATAGTATCACCATTGATGAAATTTTAGAACTATGAGTTCTGATTTCTGAGGGCATTGGAGGTTCTTTCTTCATATTGTGTATTTTGAAGTTCAAGTGTTTTTGAGTTGATGATGGTGCTTGAGTAGGAGTTAAAAGAAAATTATGCATTTGTTTAATTCTTATCTATGAATCTTTCCCAGAAGACAGATGACCATAGAGAAACCTTCGCCTGGACTCTGGACTCTTGATGTGTTTAGTCAATGGTATTGGCTCAGGTGGGCATCCGAAATGGTGGCGGTTGCAGCTGCTGACGGTGGCAAGGCTGTGATGGTGGCTACATTACATGTTAATATGTTATCCAAAGTTTTCTTGTTAAGAATTGTAATATTATTGTGTTTATAAACTTGTAAAAACTATTAGTAGAGATAAAGTATCAACCTTTGGGTTTCAAGGCAGTGAATCTTTTATAGTTAGCGATTGCAAATGTTTGGCTTATATGGATATCAAGAATATAATGATAAATTATATGATCTTCAATAGCACAAGTTTTGATACCAAATTTTGGGTTATTGTCACATTTCAACTCTTGAACATGTAGCTTCAATATTAGTTTTAATAATGGGTTATCACTTTTATCTTTATTTCACAGAGAAACTGCCATGTTAAATCAGAATTATATTCTAGCCATAATCATAACTATATAAAAATTTTCAATCATAAGCTTTTTTTTTGAAACTGCCATGTTAAATCAGAATTATATTCTAGCAATCATAAGCTTTTTTTTTGGCCAGGTAATTATAAGCATTGTTACCTGGATCAGGGTACGATCTGGGTCGTTTGTTACCTGGATCAGGGTACGATCTGAGTCGTGGAACGGGAACGAGGATCGCTACTTGACTGGTACGTAATACGTTGGGGGTATACTCATTCGGTACGATGTGGTATGTTTTAAGATAAATTTAGGGTCGTTAATGATTTATATCATGCATTCTTTTAAATATAGTCAAAATTTTTATAAATTAATCAAGTTTAGTTGGCTTACTTACATGAAAATTGAGACACATAAGAGCACACAATACTCATTTTTAGATTAATATATTAGAAATTTTTGTATTTTAAAGTCAAATTCGTTAAAAAAATAGCTTAATAAACTAATTTTTTATTGTATTTGTATCAATTTATGTTTTTTTAACCTTAATTTCTTCAATTTATATATAAAAATTCGGAACGTTAATTTTATGGATCCAAATCGAGATCGCAAAGTGAACCAAACGTAAATCCAAATTTGAAACGTGGATCCCGGAACGTAGATCGCGGGGGTATGAGGGACCCCGGTAACTATGATCATAAGCTTAAATTTACTTTTTTCTATCAAAAGAAAATAAAAAATAAAAAACATAAGTATTTATATAGTCCAGCAATCAGTTACTAATTAGGAGCCCATTTTTATACTTGGAATTGGGCCTATTACTCTGCAGAATTTGTGAAGTCAAACCCACTTTTCTTTATTTCCAATTTCCATTTCCTTTTGTTTACTAATTCTGGGTAAATTCGAATACGGGTTACGGTGTTAGGGGTCATTCTTCACAATTTCTCAGATTCGATACTCTTCACTCTTGAGGGGAATGCAGGTTGCAAGTTTCGAGGTTAGCATTTCTTTTAGTTAATTATATTATATAAAGTTCTTTGTTGTTGAATTAAATTACTTTATGGAAGAGCATTTCTCCTTTAAATTGTCAAGTTTTGATGGTTGCAGCAGGTTCCATTTCTGATGTTTGCATAATAATACCCTTTTTTTCTGAGAAAAAAAATTGTTCGTTTTTGGTATTTTGGCCCAATGATTGAGAAACTCATTGAAGGGAAGCAGTTATCTCTGATATTCGTTTTTGGACATTTTGCTATCAGCAATGGCATGGCATCGTTACTGTTTTTCTTTTGTTTTTCTCTTCCTTTTTTTGTTCCATCTGAGGAACTGCTCATTCTCTCTTTCTCTACCTATCTCTCTTTTTCTTCCTATGGACATCACTGCTGATTTGGTGAAGGCTCTTAATGAAAATTCAGTTGCTTTAAACTGCGTATGACCCGTCATTGTTATGAGATCTGAGGGCATTTTGCTTGAATTTATATATATATATATATATATATATATATATCTCTTTATTCTCCTGCTTTTGTTTCCCCGGCATATAATTTTCAGGAAATTATGTTGGTTGTTTATTGATGCTGCTAATTGCTAGCATTATGCTAATTAAGAGTTGGGATTTGGGAGTAGTAGTAGTAGTATTTGAAATCTTCCTTTTGTTAATGCTTAATTTGCTTGCTCATTTTATGTGTTTTTTTCCATCAACGTCAGCATCATCCTCATTCCAACTATCACTGCTGCTTGAACTTTTTTAGTTGCCTGCAAGCAAGGCTTTATGATGTTTTGTTTCTTTTAGACAAAGCTTGTGCTTTGTCATTGTTTTCTGCTAATCTTATAATTTTCTTTTGCTTCTATTAAGTGTGGATTATCAAGTGTTTTAGTTTGCATGTTAGTAGTAAATGAGAACTGCTTTGACATATGGCCTGTGGTAAGAGTCATTGCCCATGGTAGTTGCTTTGATTTTCATTTCAAACATCCATCATTTTGCTTCTGCGTTTTTGCCTAAACCTTCTTGTTTGTTTTTATTTACCCTTTAGCGTGTGGATTGGCTTTATGAATCATGAGCGTCATTACTGTTCAATTATGACAATGGAGGATCTGAGGGTATTACTTTACTGTAATAGTGCAACATTATTTTTTCCTAGTTGTAGTAGTTTTAGATGATATGAGAATTATGTAGTTAATTGCGTGCTTATAATATTTGTATATATGAGCTTT
>AWWV01006466.1:0-22077 GCA_001974805.1 Corchorus capsularis
ACCGGATCCACAATATGAAAGTCAGAAAAACCCGAGCCTTCTAGCAGTGTTAACTGCTCGGGCTCCAGAAATACGTGGCTCAACCACAATAAAACATGAGGCCTATAAAGCCTTAAAAACTCTCTAGAATTCCGTCGGAACTTTTTACTCCCCGCTCCTCTACTATTCCATAATAGGAAATTCATTAAGAAAATTGGTTCAAGCGTCCTAGATTTCCATGCTCTCCGGGTGAAGCAACATCATCAATCATCTTTCCAGAATCAAATCTATAATCAATAGTCATATTACCCTCAATCAATTGAGTTTCAGGCACCACCGATAGACCAGAGGAATTCGGCGGGTCACGATTTCTATGATCCGAAGATCTCAAAGAAGGTGAATGCTGCAAAGTAACCTTTGTACCTCCCAAGACTGAGTTCTCCGAAGCCTGTTGTCCATCAATCATCATATCACCAGAAAACAAAACATCTGAATCTTCAAAATCACCACTCTTATCATGTATCCTAATGGGTTGAGCCAAAGAAAAACCAAGCCCCCCATAACCCATTCCACCAGTTCTACTTCCACTCACTCCCGCACCAGCAATGTGAGTTTCAAAACGGGTCTCCATATTCACCATATTGTCTTTCTCATGAGTTTTTTCCTTTTGTTTAGCTCCAGTAGGCTTACCTTTAGTCATACCATGGGTTGGAGAACTTGTTTTTAGACCATGGCTTTTAGCAGCCACAAAACCTTTATCACTAATATCCTTATCCTTATTAGTTTGCACCACAGTCTCCTGCTCTTGGATATTTGCTAAGGCAGCATATCTGGAACCTGTAGCATTCTCACCTACACCATTCGGCTTTCTTACAAATTCTGTATTTTTCCTTACAGGCATCCTTGATCTTCGAGTTTGAGCAACCATCCAAGGACCAAAAGTCGGCTGCACCTCTGGTACCTTTTCTTCAGCTTTATCACTACTGCTTTCCCCATTGACATCCAGATTATTTGCAGGTGCTGCATTATTCCCATTACCATTTTGTTCCGCTAACTGCTCTTTAAATTCTTTGCAGTCACGATGCCCAATATAACCACAATGAAAACAGAAAAGTGGAAGACCTTCATATTCAACCCGAGTCCATTGATCATCGACCATAACTTTCGGCACCAACTTCTTATTCAAGTCAATCTCTACACACACCCGTGCAAACTTGCCCCTTGAAGCAAAATGTGTAGTTTTATCAACCTTAATAGCTCTCCCTATGGTGTTTCCCAAAGCAAGTAAAAATCGCTCATCATAGTACTCGGTCGGCAATTCAGGAAACCGAACCCATGCTGCCGTGGAATCAATGACTGCTTCTGATGGTCGAAACTCCGGTCTCTATCTCCTCACAGTAAGGTAGTGCCCAAAAATAACCCAGGGACCTTCTGCCAAGGCAAACTGCAAATCTTCTTCTAAACTAAATTTAGCAACGAAATACCCTTCCCCAAGTTCAATGAGTTCTAGATGGCCCCTCGGCTTCCATAGGCTTGTCACCTTAACTTGCAAAGTCTTATAACCAATGTTCCTGCCTAACAGTTTAACAATCAAGCAGTTGCGCCATTTATGATGTAAAAATTGTTTCATTTTTGGGGATGTCTTAATAGCAGGCCATGAATCCACAGTGGATACTTCTAAAAGCCCATCATTATTATTCAAAGCTCCAAAGATGTCTTCTTCATCAAAAGTTTTCGCTCGATTCTCCCCCCTGACCATGTCACGGAAGGATGGAACTGTACCCTTTTCCCGGCTAGCCATGACCGTCTCTGTAGCCTCCTTGGCATCCCTCATAAACTCAACTCCATTGTCAAAGGCCCCCGCCTCTTCATCAGTATCTTCACCATCAACCGCAGCAGCACCCTCAACATCCAGATTCTCGGTCATAATCTGATCATCGTCCTCCACCAAAGCCAAATCTGTCGATTTAATTTTCTTTGTGCTGCGGGCAAGGAGGTCCTCCTCCTCTCCGGAGCGTTCGCGTTGGGACTCCATTCGCCGCCGCTGTGGGTTTTTCGAAAATTGCTAAATATTCGGAGCGATTAGGTTTCGGTGCATATATCTACCCCTTTGAAAGGCTTCCTATTTCCTTCTAAGCTAGTCTTTTTGACATCTATCTTATTAGAACTTCAGTACAGTTCCATTATTTGCAAATATATGATTTTAATATTTTCATGAAAAATATTAATAAAATGAAACATATGGTTTTTTCCCTTTGGGTGCATACGTACGACTAGACCTACTGTTCATGGGTCGGGTTCGAGGCCGGGTTTCTTCTACACAATAACATAAATTTTCCAAACTCGGGTCGGGTCGGTCTGATATTCGGGCTTGGTCATTTGACAAAAATCCACCTATATTTATATTTTCATGTCCAAGATCTGCACATGCCCGTCCGTTTTATTTTTTTAAAATTAATTTTTTTATCAAATAATAATAAAAAATTTTAATTACATATTATACTTTTAAAAAAAATCAACATGGTTTCTAGCCATATTTTTTCTAAATATATTATATATATATATATAGTATAATATGTTTTGTGATGTTATATATATATTATATGGGTGATTATATGATACACCGGCGGTGTAAATTTTGGACTCCACAAGCGGCTTGTAGAGTTGACACATGTCCCTTTTTTTAATTAATTAAGTTTTAAATATTTCAATCTAGTCCCTAAGGGACACATGTCACCCTTTAGGACCCGCTTGTGTAATTTTCTAAACTCCACCGCCGGTGTATTGTATAATTTGCCTTATATATATATATAATATATATATATCTAATACAGATATTATAATATAATATATACTACAATTCAGGCTGGGCCGGATCAGGCTCGGGCTTTTGACAGGAAACCAAGGCCCAGTTCGTTTGTAAACGGACCTCTCTTTTTTTTGTCCAGAACCCGACCTTCGGATCTTAAATTTTTGTTCAAACCCTCTCATTTTTTGAGCGGGCCTCAGGACCTGGGCGATACCAAGCCCTTGAGCAGGTCTACGTACGACGCAGAAAAGGGGTCTATATATATGTAGAGAGGATGATGAGTTTCAAATTTAAGACCTTTTCCAAATAGATTCGGGCGTCAAACCATTTTGATTATAGGGAAGAATCCTTTTGATTACAAGAACATAGGAAAAAGCAGCAAAAAAAAAAAAGAACATAGAGAAAACAAACAATATTCTATATATCGAAAAATTAGACGTTTTTTTAACAATTGAGGTTGTTGGAGTTCGAACTAGTCAATTCTACTAGAAAACAGACATTTAGCAATGACAAATGTGGTTGTGAAAAGCCAATTTTGAGTTGCCAAAGGTTTTTAACAACGACTCTTGATGGTTGTATGTAATTCCGTTGTTAAAAGTATGTTTTCTAGTAGTGCAACTTCATTAAACTACATGGTTGCAGTAGCGGAATTAGGGAGGGGGCAGCAGAGGCCATGGCCCCCCTCCCCCAATGAAAGTAGCTTATGTATTTGACACCTATCAAGTAAAAAGTGGTGTTATTATGCTTTGGCCCCCTTAATTTTTCATTTTGCTAATTTACCCTCATAGTATTATTTATAAGTTAGCTCTCTTTCATATTAACATCATACAGATCTTCTTAATTAATTTCTCTCAATCTACTCTAAAGATTATAATTATTTATTCATTGTAATTTAGCTACTTTTATTCATATTATTGCTATCTAGAGTTAGTGTTGATTCAATTCATGACATCAAATTCCTTTATTTACATTATATATCGGTATGTATATTCTCATATACGATTTTGTACCTTAACATTAATTAATTAATATATATATATATATGAATATATGTATAATTTGATGTTGGCTTATTGAAATAGTTTATATATACACTAACTAGTTGGCTCCCTAAAGAAAAATTTCTGGTTCCGCCCCTGTATGGGTGATGCCTTTTGTATTTAATTAGAAGTAGTCTATTATTTTATCTAATTATAATCATGAGTTTATTTATTTGTACTTGAGGTTATTAGGGATAGAACCCTGACAACTGAAACTAAGAATCCATCACTCTACTATCAGGTCAAATATTTGTTGATTGCTATAATCATGAGTTCATAACACATAGAAAATGTATAGCTAATCATAAATCAAAACGTGGCAAATATGGGTGAGTATTCTATTCATTAAGCATCAATCAAACCTATTAATTATCCAAAAAAAATTCTTGGGGGTAGTTAAAGATTTAATTTAACTCTTGGGGTCAAGACTAATCTCTCTTTCAAGAGTGTAAATGTTAAAGTTCTTCCAACAAATGCGCTTTCAAGAGGGTTGAACTTGATTTCTCAGTCTCACTCTTGCTAAGTAGAGGCCACTTACCATCTCAACCAATCAATTACTAGTGATTAGAAGCTTACTAATTAAACCTACTATTAATTTTATAAGCAAAGTTTTCATTGAGTGTCACATGGCATTAGGTTTTTTTGACAAGTGTCAATAGTGAATTTTCTAATGTTTTGTTTATTATATTTTTGTATTCATTTAGTTTGGAAAAATAAAAAGACATTTATCCCCTTTTCCTATATAAAATAAATTAATCAAATAATTATAAATTAATTATAAATTTGTTATGAATATACATGTATATTGTGGATGTCCATGAATCGAAAATTAAAGCATGGATAAGATTAATAACTTGGTTTATTCATACATATATACCTATGTACTAAGTTCATCCTCTTATATTTATGGTGATGTATCTATGTACCTATAAATACACCACTTACTTTGTTATGGAATAGGATGAATAAGAACAATTTCTCCCCTTTTTCATATTTTCTTCTTCTCCATATTCTATTGTCTCTCTATTCTCTTGTCTTTTTCATACTTCAATTTTCTATTCTCTTCGTTTGTTTTGTTATCATTTCACAACAAAATTTCATTTCTTAACTAAAATTTTCTTAAAAGAATTTATAAAATAAAATAGCCGTTCGCGAAGCGCGGCCGGGAAATTCTAGCTAAATTAATTAAAAACCACAATGAGAAGATCTTATTATGGCATTACCCATTCAAAAGTTGCTTTCAAATTTGAATCCTCTAAATAAGATGTCTAGAGGTTGAAATTCACCTTGATCAGTTCGAAACCTCTAACCCATTAACCCATTAAGTTGGCCCGTTTCCTTACCTCTTACAGAAAGGGAAATAAAAAAGTACTAAACTTCATCACTCAAAACTCAAATCAGCAATATTAAAAGTCGAAATTTGATAAGCAAAATAGGAAAAAATCACTAAACTTCACTCAAATCAGCCATTAATAATTATTAATGGCGGCTAACAAACGTCAAAAAGCACTATCCCAGCTTTGAGGATGAACTGGATTCAACCCAAAGTTTCCTTTGCTCAATGATGCATAAAAAAAAGATTATCATGATAGACTAGAAAAATACTAGTAGTTTGTTTTCTTATTTTTGAAGAGCCCAAAAACCTCGAGTTTAGATAGACAACTTATATTAGATTTTAATTTGAAAAAAAGAAATCTCAGGTATATAACATCTAACTCTTAACACACACACACTAAAAGTTGAAGTAAAAAGACATTTTGTTATCTGAGAAACCTCACCACATTAATTTGGGTACTGATTGGGCAGTATTTGGCTGGTACATATAGCTTACCATTACCAATAAGGGACGGACAGATTACGGGATGTGCTATGTATCCTAACTAAAATTCATGATTCTTAGTTTCTTAATTTATACTAACTAAAGTAGTCATAGCAAATTCACACTTCAGGTTGGGGAATATAGATTCGAATCCATGAGCATGAAATGCCTTTATGCTTAAGTCAAATATTCAGGATGTAAATATTTTGTGCCATTTAAAAAAAATTAATCACTTTCATTTTATAGAAAAATAAAGAAAAAAGAGTAAGAAAAACATAACATAGCAACCATTCATAAGAACCCCGAGAGTCTTTTTATTATTAGTATTATTATTATTATTATTAAAAAAACACAAACCACCAGATTATTTTATGTATTCCACCAAAGCAACCATTTTTGCAGACAGAAAGTGACTGCACAACACGATCTATAGATTACAAAGGCATTACTGGGAAAAGAAGCTAAAAGCTGAAAGCAAAAGGTATCTGCAATTGATAAGATTCCATAAAGCTTTTGCAATTGGAATCTTGATGCACTTATGTAAGGATTTTCCAAGATGAATCTTCCTGAAAATGTCCCTTACCTTTCTTCAGGTCTAATATATATGCTTTCCACGTGTAAATGACCATGATTTCTTTATATGAAAAAGGTTTTAGTTAGAACACCTGAAATCTCTAGTGCTCTCAAGAACAGGGAAAAGTTAATGATAAGTTAATTTAAGCAACAAAATCCAGGGGGAATTTAATAGATAACACATTCAAATGGTTTTATACCTAACATGTAGAAGAAAATGTTAGCATTCAAATTTAAGAAATCATTTCTGGCATTTCAAAAATACAAGCAAAGAATGGAAGTATTAACGTTGAAATCATTAGACAAATTAATTATAATATATATATATATATATATATATATATATAACAATAAAGCAGATAGGGAAAAGATCAATACCCAAGTCATGAAGCCTGCTCCTGCTCCAGCTAAGCCGGCGATATCTTCTCTTGGAACAGACTGTGGTGGATCTCTATTGTTAGACTTATGATCTAAGAAGCTAATTCCCTCCCTGAAAACAATATAGTTACTTTTCTAGTATTTGGTCATTATTTCAAGAATATTTACAGAAAAAAAAATATTGACACAACAACAAGCTGGTAAAAAAGTTAGAGAAAAAAATAATAAGTCAAGAAAAGAAATTTAATTGATATCTACGATTGGAATAAAAAAGGTGTAAAAATCTATCACAAAAACAACCACATACGAATTCAGTCCAAAAGGTTTTTAAAACCGGTTTAGCAGGTTAAAGCTTAGATATTGCATCTATAGTCATAATTCAATGGGAGTATCACATCCAAAACTGGGAGCATCACAACAATAGCACTGAAGTCTACACCATAAATTTAACATTGCTACAAACATATTCTCAAAATGCCATCTATACCTATTGGCCGTAATATTAGCTATGAAGAATCATCTAACGGAAAAAGGAAACTAAAAAAATTGAGTATAAGATTTACCATTAAAAAAGGTAACGAAGGAAAAATATAAGGAAAATGAGAAGAATAAAGAAACTTTAACAAAATGTAAAACTTTTCACCAAAAAAATCTAAAGTAAGGGAGAAAAAATAATGAATAAAAATTCAAATGGTGGGCAAATGCCAAAAGAACAGTTGGAGTTTATATTAAGGTAAAATAAATGTAAAATCAAATTTAATTAAGGCTCGTAAAATGGAATTTTAATGGTGGAATTACAATAGTAATTTCCAAATAGGGCAACCAACAAATTTGATTAAAAATTCAATTTACAAAATTATAATATGTTTTCAATTGAATCTTCCGTTAAATATATCTCTAGTTTTTCATATTATTAATTTCTTAAATAAAAAATAATGAAAAAGAAAAAAAACTCAGATTTAAGAATATATTGTTCTTGCTCATGCTTCTTACCAAGAAAAACAAAATCCTTAAATATGTACACACTTATTTCTTGATATATACATAGAGATGAATCCTAAACATATAAGAAACAACAACCAAATTACATAATTAGTTTCTATCAACAATGAGGTATAGGGAAGAAGAATGAGAGGACTAATTGAACACATAAAAAATTTGTTAAAAAATATAGTAAGCCGAGATTATGATTGTAATCATAGCTTTGAGAGAGGAACGTTAGACTTGAATTTGGACCCATCAACGGAAAACAATGATTGAGAACCGGTGATGATTTCCACTCCTAAAGCCTCCTTCTATCCAAGCTTCATATTATTCCATTATCAAGACTGAAAAAAAAAAAAGCAAAAGATTAAAACATAAAATTGATACAAAATTGATCAAAACCAAAAATAAAAGCAATTAGGTTTAAACAAAGAATTGAAACAAACCTTTAAACCCCAATCAATCTAGAATACTATCAAAGTAAGCCTATTATTCCCTCAAAAAAAAGTAAGCCTATTATTGGTAGAATTGAGTATTTAAAATTTAAAATTAAATTTAATTGAGAGTTATTTATTTATTTTAATGTAATATAGGTATAAAAGGAAATTAATATGAGAATATCATTATTGCTAGTTGATATATATTTGAAAATATTCAAATCAAATCAAATTTTGCTAATTGATATTAGATTGAATGGCACGTAAGATGCCTATGAATTTTCATGATCAAATTAAATTCCGTGTAATTCAAATACAAAGAAATTGGTAAGAATGATTTAACTTTCCTTATTTTAGAGTATTTTTATAGTAGTAGTTATTAAAATTTAAACATAATTTGAGAATGATTTATGGTAATATAAAAGAATATAAAAATGTTCAAATCAAATTATAATTGATTTTGATTTCAAAATATTCAAATCAAGTCAAATCAAGTCCTTAATAAGAGGGGAAATTCATTAAAACTAAGTGATTTAGAATTCAAAATCAAATCAAATACTTTATTTCGGTATATATATACCTCCGTCCCCAATTAGATGTCCACTCTTGGTCAACAAAGCTAAACTTTGACCATTGTTTATAAAAAATATATAAAGTAAAATAATTTTTAAAAATAACACTTATAAACTTTGAATTATAAACTTTTTAGTACATATTTTTTAAAAATTAAATTTTACATTTTTTTTATAAACAATGGTCAAAGTTTAGTGTTAGTTGACCAAGAGTGGACATCTAATTAGGGACTGATGAGAAATTATTAGGTGGGACGGGTCCACCACGTCATCCATGGGACTAACCAATAGAATTTTGCCATGTCAAATGAACTCCTTAAATCTAGGCACGATTTAGTTCAAGGTTTAGCCCCCTTTTAAAACAAACCCTATATAAAGGGTAAATCCTCAAATTTGAGATTTTATTGGGATAGAGTTTTAAAAAATTGATGAGTTGTCTTCATATTATTGGTTGGTCCCATAGATGACGTGGTGGGTCCGTCCCACCTAATAATTTCTCGGGACTGAGGGAGTGTATATATATATATATATTATATATAATCAATTCAAATTGTTATTAAGGGCAAAAAATTAGTGAATACGAATTGCCTAATTTAGCATTTAACAATAACAATTAAATGATAATTTGGACCAAGGTTAAGTCAAAGATATTAAATGTTATGTTTTATTGTTTCTTATTTACTTTCTCATATTTGAATTTAAATAGAAAAGAGATATATATATATATATTATATAAAAAAATGAAAGCAAAATGAAATTGGAAAATATGGGTAAATGAGAAATATTTACTTTTTTTTTGGTGTAAATATTTACCTTTTGATATATTGATACTTCATTTTGATTATTTTTATCATGTTTAAGAAATTAAGAAATATGCTTGATCGGACCTTATTGCATTGGTAATAATTATTAACTTTAATTTGACATTAGTATTATTAAAATTATTATCTATATAACTAACGTGATTTATGGGTTTATTTATTGAATTGATAATAATAATTTAAAAATTTTATAAAATTATATTAATCAAATTTAATTAGAATTATTAATTTCTTTATTTTTCAACTAAAATCTTAAAAGTTTGTAAGAGAAATTATTGGTTTTTCTTAAAATATACCAAAGACTTTTTTTTTGATGTAATATACAAAGACTTTTTTCTAATCAAAATATATATCAATATAATGAAGTGTAAGTTATCCCTTCTCATAGTAGTAATAATTTAGTACTAAACAACATATGTTAAAGAATATTCTTTTTTTGCTACTCAAAAGTATAATTTAAAGAATATTCATAATTAATAAGGAAAGTGGGTTAATGAAAATCTAGACAGCATAATCCCTATATACATGTTACCCAAATTAGACATTAAAGACATTTCCTACTATATGTACCATACTTGTAAGTTTTTTTTTTTTTTTTTTTTTTTTGAGAAATACCATACTTGTAAGTTGATCCCTTCTCATAGTAACTAAAATAAATTTAGTAGTAAACAACATATCTTAAAGAATATTCTTTTTTTGCTACTTAAAAGTTAAAAGTATGGTTTAAAGAATATTCATAATTAATAAGGAAAGTGGGTTAATGAAAATCCAGACAGCATAATCCCTATATACATGTTACACAAATTAGACATTAAAGACATTTCCTACTATATGTACCCATACTTGTAAATAAAATCCAAACAGATTATTTTACCAAAAAAATAAATCCAAACAGACTTCTATTTTACAAGGTGTATAAATATTTGATCAGCTTGAACTGTTTTTCTCCATTCTAGCAGATACAGTACATAATACTCTTATATCAATACCGGTTTTGCTTAACTAAGAAATATTTGAGGCATGGAGGTGGGGAAAAAGATGAATCAAAATGCTAAGATGGCAATGGTGATGGTTATGATGATGATGGTTTTGTTTGCAGGGCAAACAATTGCGATGACACGCCAAGAATGCCTCGACAAGTGCTTGCCCGCCTGCCAGCCTGCGCCGGCAAGCAGATGCATCGAATCATGTGTAGAAGAGTGCCAGAAATATCCTCCCCCAGCTGCTCCCCAAACTAGGATTAAAGGATAAGTAGAAAACATTGACAACCTCTCCTTATATATGTCTATGTATTCTTCTCATCATCATCATGTAATAAAATGATCATGATCATCATCAATAAAATCCAATTCGATTTTGAGCTTTAAAAGTTACAAATTTGTCTATTTTTTCAAAATTGTTGAGCCTTACTTTTTAAACTTGGGTTTGACTCGAAATGAGTATCAAGCTACTTCAACTTACTGATCAATTAGCTTATTAGCTAGTAAAAAAAAAAGAAAAACTTGAACTCTATTAGCTAAATGAGCTAGTAAAAAACTTGAATTAAGTTGGATCTTTTAGCTCGAACTCTAGATCGAGCTTGAATCAAATCAATTTTTATAAATTTATAATTAAAATATAATATACCATAACTATTCAAGTAGCTCGACAGATACTTGACTCAAATATTAATACTATATAAAGTTGCTCAAGTATACTATGCCATTATCAATTTAAAAGTTGCTTGCAAGTTTGAATTCCTCCTCTAACCCTTCAAGTTGACCAAAAAAAACTCAAATCAGTAATTTCAAAAGTCGAAATTCAGTTGATTAGCAAAATAGGAAAAAATCACTAAAATTCACTCAAATCAGCCATTAATAATTATTAATGCCGGCTAACAAACGTCAAAAAGCACTATCCTAGCTTTGGGGATGAACTGGATTCAACCCAAAGTTTCCTTTGCGGCTTTGCCCAATGATGCATAAAGAAAAGATTATCATGGTAGATAGACTAGAAAATACTCTATCTTTTTACTAGAAAATGAATTAAGGGCTTAATATCAATTTGGCCCCTGGACTTATAGAAAACGGCTAAATAAGCCCTTCAACTTAATTTTGACCGATGTTGCCCATAAACTCTCAATTTTGGCCAAATATGCCTTTTTTGAGACGGAATACTAAGGTCATCATCTGTTGATGTCAGCAGGCTACAAGGCAAAATTATTATTTTATAAAAAAAAATTTTCTTAAAAGAAAAATCATTTGGCCAAGGGGAGGATTTTATAATTCAAAATGAATTGGCGTGGCCTTTTGAGCAACAGGTTTAATGGACCGCTAATCAGCCGTATCAAAAAAGGGATTATTTGACCAAAATTGAGAGTATGGTTAAAATTGACCAAAATTAAAGTTGAGTGGCTTATTTTGACCAAAATTGAGAGTTCATGGTTGAAATTGACCAAAATTAAAGTTGAGTGGCTTATTTAACCGTTTTCTATAAACTCAGGGGCCAAATTAATCATTAAGCCATTAATTGAGGTATTTTGCTTCTTGTTTGTTTTCTTATTTTTGAAGAGCCCGAAAAACTTGAGTTTCGACTTTCGATAGTCGATTTATATTATATTTTAATTTGAAAAAATTTCAGATATACATATAGCTTACCAATAAGGGACGGACAAATTAGCCAGATGTGTTACGTACAAAGCCTTTGAATTTTTAGGGGTCGTTTGATATCGTTTCCGTTTTTTTGTTTTTTGTTTTGTTTTTGCTTTGTTTTTGTTGTGCTGTCAATTTTTTGGAAACAGAAACATGTTTGGATATACAATTTTGCTGTGCATTTTAGAAAACTGGAAACATAAAACATATTTCGTTGGTAAAATGTTGTTGCAGACTTCTTTATCATCCTTTATCAAAATTTATATTTTAATAGTTTTATCAAATTAAATTTAAAATCTTTATATTAACGCCCTAATGTTGGCAACAACATTTTGTGTCAACTTTTGTTAATGTTGGCAACTTTTGTGTCAACTTTTGATAATGTTGGCAAAATGCATGATTTTTAGTTCCTTTATTTCTCAACTTCAAGTATTTGTTCATTTTCTATTTGGGGAATATAGATTCGAATCCATGAGCATGAAAATGCCTTTATGCTTAAGTCAAATATTCAGATGTAAATAATCTGTGCATTTTTAAAAATTTTTAATCAATTAGTATGATTTTGCTTTCTTAGATAGTAGTATTACTCACGCTTGTGGGGGTGATTTTGTGGTTAGGAAGCCAAATGTAAGGTTTCCACAGGTGTAGTCATGAGTTCGAGTAAACATAAAGTTTTCTCATATTACCCCGTAACCGTAGGTGTGCCGCTCATCATAGAGTCTATGGGGTTTAAGAGGAAGTGGGAGACTGAGAGTCCCTGGGTAAATGATACCCATCAGGAGACCCCTTTTTATCCGTGAAAAAAAGAAAAGAAAAAGATAGTAGTATTACTTTCATTTTATAGAAAATTAAAGAAAAAAAAACACCAACACATGTTACGTTGAGTGAACCCCTTAAATAAGTTATCGGGTTTAAATTTTATGAATGGAAAAAAAACCTACTGAAAGAGCTTCCCCATAGCAGATCTGACTAGACTCCAGAACTCAGACCCAATTTGATCACTAGATACCACAAAGTTAGTACGAAAAGAAATTTAAAGAAAAAATGAGTATGAAAAACATAACAACCATTCATAATAACCCAAGTCTTTTATTATTATTATTACTAGTGTTTCGGCCCGCGTTTCGCTGTGGGGTCGAAAATTTTATGAAGGGATCTTTGTGAATCTTTGTTAATCGAACATCTGGATAAAAAATAATATGAAAATAAATAAATTGTCAATCGAAATCACAAAATTTTAAAAGTATTTTTCAGAATTGGAACATGGAAATTAGCTTTCGAGTTTTTCATGAAAGTTTTAGATCATAAAATTACCTTTTAATAGACACCTGAATTATCTTAATTGGACAAATAGAATAAAAAAATAAAAAAATGAAGCGTTAAATCGATTAGGATAGAATTTGTAAAGGATTAAGTAGCAAAAGATATAAAATAGAAAAAGTATGAGGGTCATTTGGTAACTAATTCAAATAAGAAAATATTTCTTAATAGATATCTTGAAATATAAAAATTCCCTTTTGAACACTTCATGAAACTCGTAGATCAAATTAACTTTCGGGTTCTTCATGAAAGTCGTATATCATTCAGTAACCTTTTAACTGACACTTGAATAACTTTAATCGGACATGTGAATTGAAAATTATATTGTATTAAGACCAACAATCGAAACGACCAAATTTAGGAAGTATTTTTGTGAATTATAACATAAAAATTTGCTTTTGAGTCCTTCATGAAAGTTGTAGATCATGAAATTACCTTTTAATAGACACATGAATCAACTTAATCGGACAAATAGAAAAAAGAATAAAAAAATAAATCTTAAACGTTAGATGTTAGATTAAGATAGAATTTGTAAAGGACTACGTAGTGTAAAGTAGAAAAATATAAGGGTCATTTGATAAATAATCCAAATAAGAAAATGTTTGTTAATGGAGATCTTGAAGCATAAAAATTCCCTTTTAAACCCTTCATGAAACTAGTAGATTAAATTTAGCTTTCGGATCTTTCATGAAAGTTCTAAATCATGCAATAACCTTTTAACCGACACTTCAATAACTTCAATCGGATATGTGTATAAAAAATTATATGATATTAAATTAACCGGCAATCAAAACCACAAAATTTCGGAAGCATTTTTTAGAATTAAAACATTAAAATTGACTTTTGAGTTATGCATGAAAATTGTAGATTATGAAATTATCTTTTAATAGATACTTAAATCACCTTAATCGGACATATAGAAAAAAAATACAAAAATAAAAGGCAACGCGTTAAATCGTCCAGCCTATAATTGTAAAGGACTAAATAGCATAAAGTATAAAAGTATGAGGATCATTAGATAAATAATCCAAAAAAATATTAGTTTATGGAGAATGGGATCTATAAATAGTAACTTTTTTACAAAGTTCCCAAAATACCCTCAATCATCAATCTAAATAACGAAAAAACCGAGCATGAAAGTACTAAAATACCCTTCCTCATTTGTTCTTCAAAATGAGATGTTAAGGTTGGATTGGTTTTTTGGTATTTTCATATTCTAATATTATTGTTCTTTATTTATTTATGTTCTTTATAATTATTAAAAAACACAGCCCAGCAAATTATTATATGTATTCCACCAAAGCAACCATTTTTGCAGACAGAAAGTGACTGCACAACAAGATCTATAGATTACAAAGGCATTACAGGGGCAAAAAAGCTAAAAGCTGAAAGCAAACGGTGTCTGCAATTGATAAGATTCCATAAAGCTTGTGCAATTGGAATCTTGATGCAATTATGTAAATATATATATATATATATATATCCAAGGATTTTCCAAGATGAATCTTCCTGAAAATGTCCCTTACCTTTCTTCAGGTTTAATATATGCTTTCCACTTGAAATCTCTAGTGTTCTCAAGAACAGGGAAAAGTTAATGATAAGTTCATTTAAGCAATAATAAAATCTAAGGGGGAATTTAATAGATAAAACATGCAAAACACATTCAAGTGGTATTACACCTAACATGTAGAATGAAAATGTTAGCATTCAAATTTAAGAAATCATTTCTGGCATTTCAAAACCACAAGCAAAGAATGGAAGTATTAACATTGAAATCATTTCAAAAGCATTAGACAACATATATATATAGAGAGAGAGAGAGAGAGGAAAAGATCAATACCCAAGTAGTTAAGCCTGCCCTGCTCCAGCTAACCCTGCATCTTCTCTTGGTCCAGACTGTGGTGGATCTTTATTGTTAGACTTATGATCTAAAAGCTAATTCCCACCCCAAAAACAATATAGTTACTTTTCTAGTATCTGGTCATTGTTTCAAAAACATTTACATAAAAGAAATAAAAATAAAAAATGATTCAACCAAAAATAACCTAAGATTTTGATTAAAGAAACACAACCGATCAAACTTATTCTTTACCAGACCAAAGCAAACATTTCTGCAGAAAGAAAGTCAAACATTTCTGCAAACAACAAAATCAATAGCTTACAATGATAGCATTACCGTTTGAAATGACAATAGCTGAAACAAAAGGTATCTGCAGTTGGGTAAGATTCCATAATTCAAAGGAATTACCTAGCAAACCGTACATTGACTTCTAAATGTACAATTAAAATGTTAGCATTCAAATTCAGTACCAATACTCTAAACATACTACATTAAACCATTCCAGGTGTTCAGAACTACTAGCACAGAATGGATGTATTAACATTTCAAATCAGTCAGCGCTGAGTATAAACCCAAAAGCATTAGTAAAAGAAACAATAAAGCAGATAAGGCAACACCAATAAACCAAGTCATAAAGCATGTCCTACCCAGCTAAGCTTGCATCTTCTGTTGGTCTAAATCATAGCCGACGTCTATTGTTGGACTCAAGATCTTGAAATCTTTTTTTTTTTTGGCCGGGAAGATCTTGGAATCTAGTTTCTATCATCTTCTGCATTTTCGCCATAAAATCATGCATTTCAGCTCGCAGCACTCTAATCTCTTCTAGTACTTGCTCATTGGTATCATTTGCCTTCCTTTTAGGAGGTCCACAGACTGAGTTGGATGCTGCTGACCTTGAGCTTGATGTGTCATGTACATCCTTGACAGTCTCAGAGTCAACACCTGCATTAAGTGCATCCTTAGCAGCCTCTTTAGACCCAATGCCTGCATCAACTACATCCTGAACAGCCTCCTCAGATCCAACAACTGCGTCAAGTGCATCCTTAACAGCCTCCGCAGACCCAATGCCTGCATCAAGTGCATTCTTAGCAGCTTCCCCAGACCCAATGCCTGCATTAAGTACATTCTTAACAGCCTCCCCACAGCCAACGCCTACATCAAGTACATCCTGAGCACCCTCTCTAGACTCAAAGCCCTTCATGTGAGTGCAATCAGCAACCACACCTTTGTCACCAGAAGGAAGCTCATAAGCCCAACGACGCCTTTGTATGTGAACCTCACACCATTCACATTGACTATCAATATATATAGGAAGATAAAATTGTTCAGCTTGCTCAGCTAATACAAATGGTCTATTGCTCGCAAGCATTGCCTTGTGTTTAATCTCAATACGGCCAAAAGGAGCTACTCTAACTCCTTTTTCCGGGTCAAACCAATCACACTTAAAAAGCAAAAACTTTAATTTGGGAACGTCATAACATAACTCAATGACATCTACCAAGATACCATAAAAGTCACATACACGATCTTTGTAATGACACCTTCGCACGCATACTCCGAAATTCTTTTGCTTCAGAGTTTTCCCATACTCCAATTTATGAAACTTGAAACCATTTATATAGTATCCATTGAAAGACTTTACCTCATCTGATGGGCCATAAGATATACTATATATATGAGGATCGAGTTTATCCTTATTCTCCTGACCCTATCAAAGTTTAAGCATGATAATTATCAATCCTTGGGAAGCAATGCAAATTTGCAAATCAACTAGGTATTATAAACAAACCAACTTACATATTGTTTAAACCATTTCATAAATCTTGTGTGTCGTGCATTGATCAATTCCTCATCAGTTATACTTGGTGAATCTCTTCTCACCATCTCATCAAATAGCCTATCAATTGTGGTTTAGAAGTTAGGTTGTGTTTGGTTTGAGGGAAACTCCATTGCCAGTGGTATTATTGCACAGGTAAAGACGTATTGACACGTTTGGTTGCCAACGAATTTTGGAGGTGGGAATAACATTGCCACCCTAGTGGCAATATTGGCCTATTTGAGTGGCAATCTTTTTGCCACTTTCAACCCAGGTCTTATGATATTGCCAGCAATAAGTCATTGTCAGCAATCTTTTTCCCACTGGCAATAGAGTTTTCCCCAAACCAAACACAACCTTAGGGTGATTACTATATTAACCATGACATTATAACTTACAATGGCACTTACTTAAAATATGGCGCTAATTCCGCATAGTTCGACAGAGCACATATGTTTGCTGCATCATACTCCTCACCCTCTAGAAATCCGAGACGACCAACACCTAAAGGTCGCCCACGATACATAATTTCGCCACAAAACCTGACATTAGAAACAAAAGCATCAATTATGAAGTGTATGAAACAGACTTCATAAGTTATATTATGAAAAAATTAGGATATCCTTTTCTCCAGAATAGAAGCTAAATATTACAAGAAATTAAAGTTTCAAGCCTTAATTCAATTTAACAGAATTCATAAGTGAAAATAGAGGGAACCATAAATACAGAAATCAGGAACATTTAGAAACTATACATAACTGCCAAACAAGTAACAACGAGATAGGGAGAGGGGTTTGCCTGGACCAAATATCGGGAAAATGCAGTTGATTTTTTTGGAAAAATGCAATAAAGAAAAACTTTGGGAGCAAATCAGGAAAACAAGCGATCGCCGGTCTGCGGAGGAAGCCGAGTAAGGCGGTAGGGAGGCGGCGACGGGGTGAGTGACTAAAGTGGAAAAGGTGGCTGAGTGGGTGAGAGGAGAAAAGAGAGTTAAGCTTGAAATGAAGCAGAGTCACATTTCCGATAACAATTCTCCGCCCTAATTTTGGACCCGGTTAAACTCGACCCGGCTCTGTATATATATACTGCTATTACTCTTTTTTTTTTTTGGCACCAAGAAAGAGAACGTTATTTGGCGCGGTACTCCATCTTTGCTCAAAAAATATTTGGATTTCATTATATTCATCATCAGATAATTTTATTTTATAATATAATAAAAAATCCAAATGAGAAATGACTAAAAAAAATTATGATATAATATATATCATAATAACAAACGGACAAATAAACTCACATATAGATATTTAATACTAAGTAAAGTTGGTAAAGATTGTAGCATTTTAGAACACTTGAAATCTCTAATGAGTCTAAGGATTAGGAAAAAGTTGATGATAACTTGATTTAAGTCGTTAAATCCATGGGGAATTTAATAGATAAGCATGCTAAAAACTCAAGGGATATATTATTATGTACATATATTAAACCATACATTATTTTAATGTCAAAAAAAAAAAACCATACATTATTCACTCAAGTCATCAAGCGTCCCCTGCTCCAGCTGGTGGATATCTACTGTTAGGCTTATGATCTCAGAAGCTTTCCACCCCAAAAACAATATAGTTAAATTTTTAGTATTTGTTCATTGTTTCAAGAACATTTACAGAAAAAAAAAAAGGAAAAAAAATTATTCAACCCAAAAATAGCCTAAGATTTTGATCAAAGAAACACGGCCAATCAAACTATTCTTTACCAGACCAAAGCAGACAGTTTTGCAGATAGAAAGTGACGGTAAGAACAAAATCAATAGCTTACGAAGATAGCATCACCAATTAAAATGCCATTTGCTGAAAGAAAAGGTATCGGCAGTTGGGTAAGATTCCATAATTCAAAGGAACTACCTAGCAAACTGTACATTAACTTCTAAATATACAATTAAGCTGTTAGCATTCAAATCCACTAATCCAGTAACAATACTTTAAACATACTACATTAAACCATTCCAGGTATTCAAAACTACTAGCAGCGAATGGATGTATATTAACATTTCAAATCAGTCAGCTATGAATATAAACCCAAAAGCATTAGTAAAAAAGAAACAATAAAGCAGATAAGGCAACACCAATAATAACCCAAGTCATAAAGCCTGTCCTACGCAGCTAAGCTTGCATCTTCTCTTGGTCTAAATCATAGCCGACGTCTATTGTTGGATTCAAGATCTTGGAATCTAGTTTCTATCATCTTCTGCATTTTTGCCATGAAATAATGCATCTCATCTCGCAGCACTCTAATCTCCTCTAGTACTTGCTCATTGGTATCATTTGCCTTCCTTTTAGGAGGTCCACAGACTGAGTTGGATGCTGCTGACCTTGAGCTTGATGTGTCTTGTACGTCCTTGACAGTCTCCATAGAGTCAACACCTGCATTAAGTGCATCCTTAGTAGCCTCCCTAGACCCAATGCCTGCATCAACTACATCCTGAACAGCCTCCTCAGGTCCAACGGCTGCATCAAGTGCATCCTTAGCAGCCTCCATAAACCCAACACCTGCATCAAGTACATCCTGAATAGCCTCTCCAGACCCAGCAGCTACATCAAGTGTATCCTTAGCAGCCTCCTCAGACCCAACCTCCTCAGGTCCAAAGGCTACATCAAGTGCACCCTTAGCAGACTCCATAGACCCAACGCCTGCATCAAGTACATCCTTAACAGCCTCCCCACAGCCAACGCCTGCATCAAGTACATCCTTAGCAGTCTCTATAGACTCAAAGCCCTTCATGTGAGTGCAATCAGCAACCACACCTTTGTCAATTGAAAGTAGCTCATAATTACTCTTAGGCTTTGGTTTGAACACCGCACGCCATTCACATTGACTACTGCTAAATGGAGAAAAGCAAAATTGTTCAGATGGTCTATTGCTTGCAAGCATTGCCTTGTGTTTAATCTCAACACGGCCATTTAAAGGATTTACCCTAACTCCTTTTTCCGGATCAAACCACTCACATTTAAAAAGCAAAGACTTATATCTGTGAAAATACTCTAACTGAATGATATCTACCAAGATACCATAAAAGTCACATACACCATCTTTGTAATGACACCTTGGCACACATACTCCGTGTAAACAAGGGTTCTTAGATGTAGAGTGAGGCAACGTCACAAACAGATAATGATCCACAGGAGGTGGCAGGGAGGAAGGACGGAGCAGTTCCTTGATGATAAGTGCGCGGTGGCAGGCGGTGTTTGTGATGGTGGTTTACGGTGTTGGTAGTTTCTTTGGGTTAGAGAGCATTTTAGAGAATAAAGTCTCTGTATGCTGGGAATAATGGAAGAATGATTAACCCTTGTTCAGTTGTCTAAGGGTTTTATTTATACCCTTAATTTTAATGAGTAACTGCCCCACGTTCTTATTTTGAAAACGTGGAGAACGTGGGATCATGGGTAACTGTTTTATGGGTATAAGTATTTGGTGACCTCATTAGGTGAGTATTGTACTGGGTGAGTATCTCACCAGGTGAGTATTGCACCAGGTGAGCATTGCACCAGGTGAGTGTTTATACTAGGTGAATGTTTGTACCAGGTGAGTATTTGTATTGGGTGAGTAGGGTAGGAACACGTCACTCTCATCAGAAAAGGGTTGAGAGTAGTACTCTCAACTTGCCTCCTAGCTTGAGCCTCCAAGCCAGCTCCCCTGTGCATCCCAAATGGATTAGACCGTGAACCCTGCCACGTGTCCAAAGTCTAACCCTTATGTTATTGTATACATTATTATATATATATATATATATATATGTTGATTATACAATTAAAATCATATATTAAAAATATGCCCAAAATCATCATCTACATTTTGCCCCCTGCATGAGAGTTCTTGATGTAAGAAAGAAAGTCTCATGCATTCATGGAGAGACTAACAATGCGTTTTTGTGCGCATGCTTGAGTAATTTGGGTCGAAAGAGACCTTCTCTGATTTTTTTTTTTTGATTCTTGGTGAGAGTTCCGCGCAAGAGCTGGATGAGTCTCCGCTCAATAACAAAATTGTTCTCCGCACTAGAGCTAGGTGAGCCTCCGCGCAAGAGTAAGGGAGTAATATATTAGCTTAGAATAATATGCTTGGACTATAGTGTTTCGTACAATCAAACACTTATATATAATAAATATTTATAAATTAATTTTTTTTAGTTAGTATTATTATTTATATACTTTTTTATATATTTTTTATTTACAGTAGAATATACGAAGAAGGGGGTGTGCCTCCCTTGGTTAAACACAAGGGGGCATGACGCCCTCCCCCTACGTTAGACGCATGGGGGGCGTGCCTCCCTTGGTAATACAAGGGGTTCGTCACCCATGGGAGTTTTTTTTTTTTTTTAACTTTGCTCTTTTTTTTTCCTTTTATGGCTTTTTTTTTAATTAATTAATTAATTTTTTTAAGGATAGAAGATTAATTTACTTTTTTCTTTTAATAATAATACTTGAATTTTTTTAGTATTTAACTTTTGTTTTAACTGCGTAGGTTGGGGAGTCTTTCCTAATATACAGCAGTTGAGTCTCACCTAGCACGTAGCAAGAACGTCTCCCCTGAGGGAGTCTTGCGTAATAAGGGAGACTCCCTCAAGGGAGTCTCCCCTGAGGGAGTCTCGCATAGCAAGGGAGTCTCCCTTGAGGGAGTATCGCATAACAAGGGAGTCTCCCTTGAGGGAGTCTCCACTGAGGGAGTATCTTCTGAAGGAGTCTCGCATAGCAAGGGAGTCTCCCTTGAGAGAATCTTATGTAATAAGGGAGTCTCCCTGAGGGATTTTTTTTAAAAAAAAAATCTTTTTCTTACTGTTATTATTATTTTACTTTTTTTTAATATTACCCATATTAAAAATTGGAATTCGGAGGGGGAGGCGTAGCACTCCCCCATATTAGATTGCAAGGGGGGCGTGAGGCTCCTCCTTTGTTTTATGGAAAGGGGGCGTCTCCCCCTTGTTTGAATGCAAGGGGGTGCGTCCCCCTTTTCTCTTTTTTTGTTTTTAATTATTTTCTTTAATTAGTTTTTTATAGCTATTGCTTTTTTT
>AWWV01006467.1:0-14177 GCA_001974805.1 Corchorus capsularis
ATTTGTTGAGTTTACCTTTGAGTGTGCAAGTCGACATGGATGGGCAAAAGAAGGCCGATTATGTTAGAGAACTTCATGCTAGGGTTCGAGCTCAAATTGAGAAGAAGACACAACACTACATGAACAATGCTAACAAAGGGCGCAAGGAAGTCATCTTTGAACCCGGGGATTGGGTTTGGTTGCATCTAAGGAAGGTGAGGTTCCCTGAAAAGAGAAAGTCTAAGCTCTTACCTCGTGGGGATGGTCCATTCCAAGTCTTGGAGAGGATCAACAACAACGCCTACAAGCTAGATCTTCCTAGTGAATATGGCAATGTAAGTGCTACTTTTAATGTTTCAGACTTATCCTTGTTTGATAGTGATGCAGATTTGAGGACAAATCCTTTTCAAGGGAGAGGGGATGATGCGCCAAGGGCTTATCATGGCTTAGAAGGACACATTGGAGCCAATGAAGATCATGGAGATGTCATCGATGCTAGCTTGGAGGAGCATGGAGATGGAAGCACAAGTGACCGGCCATGCGACTTGGAGAGCCGGCCACGCGACATGGCCATGCCCGGCCACACCCGGCCACTTGACTCGGCCATGCCCGGCCACAACCGGCCACATGATCCTTTAGCTATGCCGTTGGGTCCAATCACAAGGGCTCAGGCTAAAAGGTTTAAGGAAGCTTTGGTGGGCTTTATAAGAACTCATCTTGAAGAATTAAAGACCATTGAAGACTCATTGGACCGATTTGAAGATCACACAACAAGGAATATTCCAAACGATTCCATGTTGTGCACCATGTTATCCATCGATGAGCATTAGGCTTAATATTGTGTAATCCGGCCATTGGGCCTTTATTCTATCTTAGTTTAGTTATTTATTTAGTTTAGAAGACATTGGGTTGGGTCTTGTTTGACTAAGTCCAATCCTTGCTTAATTAAGTTATGTATTTACTTTTCCTAGTAGGACAAGGAGTAGGCTATTTCCTTGTTCCTTCCTTTATGTAATGTTTTCCTTTTAGTTTTAGGAGAAGGGTTATGCGTCCCCTACTACTATATAAAGGGACCATCCCCTTCTTGTAAACACAAGCTAAGTTAATCAATAAAGTTGAGAGGTTTATACCCACATCGATTTCTTTGGCTTCATTGTTCTAGTTTTGAGCAAACTTAGGGTTCTTCAATCTTGTAGAGTCCTAGCAAACAATTAAGTTGTGATTGCTTGGGTTGTTTGTGAATCTTGTGATCTTAGGTGTTCAAGTGCAGGTCGACTTGGAGGTCTAAGGCCGACGAACGAAGGAAGATTTATCAAGTGAAGATTGTCGACATACACATCTAGAAGTTTGGTGATTCAAGTTGATCTTAGGCGGGTCTCTAAGGTGGATTTGGACCAATTACAACTAGATTCGAGTCGGGTTTTGCTTCCCATATGCTCTCCCTTGCATCTTTCTTGCTTCAAACTCAACTCCTAATGTCCCAAAGCTAAATATCATCCAAACTCTTGCAAAATTCCCAGAATTCTTCAATCCAAAAATACTTGTCTCTTACCAAAAATTCTTTAAAACACTTGGAAGCCATCAAAGGATTCCCTTGAGCTCTTATCACTTAAGATTCTATATCTATAAGATGCATGAAATACCATTCAAAACAAAGAATCAACATATTCACTTCATCAAGCAAAGATATCATCAATTAAAGAACAATTAAGAAGGAAAAAGGTTAAGAAAAGCTTATTCTGGGTGTTCGCATTCGTGGGCATGCTTCTTCCACCCAAATTGTTGACTTTTCTTTGATCCTTCTTTGAAATTGAACTATGTAATCCTTAGTTTTCAATGCACCTAATAAGTAACAAAATTGAAGTTCATTAAGTTCAAGAAGAATATAAAAAATTAAGTTCATTAAGTTCATTAAGTTCATTAGGCTATGTTTGGTAGTGGAGATCATTCTCCATTTTCCATCTCCAAAAGTATCAAAGAAAATAGGTAGTGACACAACATGTGTCAATGAAAACAAGCATATTTTTAGAGAATGGAGATGACAATGGAGTGAAAATCTCAAAATAAAATAAATATGTTCTTCATTTCCACTCCATTTGTCATCTCCATTCTCCAAAAGTATACTTGTTTTTATTGACACATGATGTGTCAGTACCTAGTTTCTTTGATATTTTTGGAGATGGAAAATGGAGAATGTTCTCCACCACCAAACATAGCATAAGCTTTGCAAGTCTACCATATCATCATGTTCGTTCTCTAAAGATTAATCATAAAGCATAAAATAGGAAAATGGTAAAGAAAAATCTTATTGATTGATTGGAGTGCGCAAGTCTTCTCAATTGCTAAGCTTCTCCTTGCAGTTTTCCTTCCACGTAAACATGATCAATTGGTATGACAAGATTCTGATTTAACCCCCCCCCCCCCCTGAACGTTGACGTCGACCTCCATGGAGGTTGAAACAGAATTGTTGCAAGCTTATTTCCTTGTGCAATTCGGTTTTTGCACTCATCCTTTATCAAACTTTAATTAAGTTAAACTCTACTGCTATGACACAAAAGAAAAGTTAGTAATTTCAAAAACAAAAACAATCAAAAGGGTTAGAAAATTGGGTTGTCTCCTAATAAGCGCCTCTCTTTATTGTTTTTGGCTAGACTTTCACCAATTTTGTTGAGAGTAACTCTATGGATTGCTATGAATGACAATGTCATCTTTATTGCCGTTAGAGGTTGATACAATGAGAGCTTTCTACATCCTTGATTACACTGCTTCTTTCATGCCTTTGTGAAATGTCCTCATCTTGGTTAATCTCCTCATCCTTCAGAAAGAATTGATCCATGGATATCCATTCCTCTTCTCCATAGCTTTCGTGTTCAAGAAATTTGTTGGCCTCCAATAAATTTGGACTTATAAGTTCCAAAAGTTGGTCATCAACAAGATCCTTCAACTCTTTAGAATGACCAAAGTGCTAATCGTTTGGCGGCTCTTCCTTGTGCTTGGCAATCTTTGGTGGAAAAGGTGGAGGAATATCCATCTCAATGTCTTCTTTTGGTGCCTCCTTTTCTTCTTGCCCAATTTTGGAACCTTCTTTTGGTATTGTAGGGATGTAGACCATGCTAAGGACATCATCTTAATCATTGGAGAAAAATTGAGTGGCGTCTTACGCATTAAGCTCATGTGATTCCAAATCATCTATTGTTTTGCTTGACACCTCTTCAACTTCCTTCATGATTGGGACTTCAACAATTTCATGAAATTTACCTTCCATCATGCTTGGCTTAGAATAGATAGGTTCTTCCCCTGAAAATAATGCTTCAATTTCTGCATCATGATCCCTTTGTGTTGTCTTTAGCAATCCATCTACCATCTCTTTCGTTGTTCCTTGGGAGCTTGTTCAATTGCAACAATTAAAGGGATGTTTACCTTCCAATTCTGAAGTGAATCAAGTTGGTTTTCTTCACTGCATGTCTTTAGCGGCTCAAGTCTTTGAGGAAACGGTGTTGGATAGTAGGTGGTCTCCAACTTTTTCTTCGCCTTGGGTTTCTCTTCTTCTATTGCAGGGAGTTGAGAAGCTTCTGGTGATGAAATCGAATTTGGCCTTGGATAAGGCTGATCCTCCTTGCTTCTAACGGTTTCCTCGTTACTTGGCACTTGCACATGAGGTATGACAGTTGATGATGGTTTCATTGGAGGAGTATGAAAAACTGGTTCAAATGGTGGTGTTGAGAACGGAAAATGGGGTCTCTGGTGTCTCCATCTCTTTTTCAAGCCTTGGTTGATTTTTCTTCTATTCCCATCGAATTGATCCCATATCTTTGCACATTGTCCAATCCATTGTCAAATTCCATGTTGTTCTTGTGCCCTTGAGCCATGTCCAAAGGTGTGTGCGAAAATGGTTGTTGATGATGATTCAACCCTTGATTTGCAACTAAAGAGCACATAAGTTTGATTATTATTTGCTTTTGGTCAGCAACCTCCATCTTAAGTGACTGATTATTTGTTGCGAGTGATTTCACCGTCTCTTTCATTTTTTTCACCTCTTTGCGGATTGATGATTCGAACTCTGACTCATTAGACTTGAGAATATTTCTTATGATGTGCTAAATTGATGAATATTCTCTGTCATAATGTTGAGCAGGTTCCTTGCTTCTTCAGGTGTTTTAAGTGTCAGGCTACCTCCATTGGTTGCATCAATGTAGATTCAATCTTCATAAAACAATCCATCGTAGAATTTTTGTATCAAGAGTTCCTCGTTTATGTTGAGCAGTTCCTCGTTTATGTTGTAACAAGCTTTCACAAATCTTGTTATATCTTTCCCAATATTGAAACTTCTCATTAGGTAATTGTCGACAAGAGTTGATCTTACTTCTGACATCAGCATGTTTTGCTTTTGGAAAGTACTTGTTCAAGATTGCTCTCTCCATTCCTTTCCAAGAAGTAATCGACTTTGATGGCAGACTCCAAAACCATTCAATTGCTTTACCTTCCAGGGTTATTGGAAAGGTTCGAAGATTTGCTTGCTCTTGAGGCATTTTAGTAATCATAGCACATTTGATGATGAAACGTTGCAAATGCTCATCAGGATTCTCATGAGGTTCTCCATGAAAAATTGGTAGCAAACGGACCACTCCTGTCTTTAACTCGTAGGAGAAATCTTCTAGATAATCAATGCAGTAGGACTTCATCTCGTAATTGAAATTCAATTCCCTTAAAGTAAGTGATTGCTCTATTGTTTCGAAAAATTAATTCCTAGAAAACAGTGACTAAAAGAAAATTTTAGCACTTAAATGAAAAATAAAAATAAAAATAAAAAAAAATAACGAAAAAGAAAAAGGAAAAAGTAAGAGATTCTTAGGTGGTAATTTGTCTTCAATCTTCTTGTTGCTTCCTTCCTTCCCGGGCAACGACGCCAAAATTGTGATCGGTCGTTGAACAAACCACAAGATAAATTCCCACAAACCTATAACTATTAGCTAGGACAAGTAGGGATCAAATCCCACAGAGAATGTGTAAACAAATTAAAGCCAAATTACACTAAAGAAAATCTTACCAAAGGGGATTTTTATGGGTTTTTCAAAATAACTAAACTAAAATAGAAAACAATTAAATAAGACTAAACTAAAGATCTAGAAAATAAGTTGAGAAAAACAATTAATTGAAAACATACTTCTTTTCCTCTAGGTAATTATTTAGATCAAATAAATCATGGATCCTAGACACAAGGCATGAATTTGATTACATTGCAATCAATTAAGCATCATAAATTACTCCAAATCGATATATAGCCTAAGACGTTGGCATCAATTTTCATTAGAATAAGTAATCCACTTAATATCTTAAACAACTCCACTTGAATAATTGGTCTAGGAGTGATCACGTCATCAGTAATCACAAAAATAAATACTGAACTAGCTCTAACAAGTAGCTAGGGCAAGCACATGTCGATCCCACATAGAGAATTGTTGGCTCTTTTCAACTCAAATTGTCACAATCAAAATTAAGAAAACAGGGTTTAAACAATTCAAATTAAATAGAAAGCAATTAGAAGGCAATTAAAACTAAATTAAAGAAAACAACAGATAATAAACACCTTCCCAATATAAGATCAATCTCTCTCTTTTTCTTCTTCATCCTAATCCATCAATTATAAATCCAATTAGTATTAGTTATTCCTAATTAAACATCTTTTATTAATTACCAAAATTAGCTACTAGTTATTCACCAATTTAAGCAATCAATAAAGCATTAAGAACCATAGATAAACCAAGCTTATACTTATGATTACTAGTTATTCGTCTAAGCATAAGATCAAATCAAATCCCAATTTAATACTTCAATTACTAGTTATTCATTGATCATATTAAATCATGCTACTAATAATTTGATCTAATTACTAGTTATTCACTGAATCTAACCTGATGCGCCAAGGGCTTATCATGGACATGAAGAACACAATGGAGGTCATGAAGGGGATGATCAAGGATTGCAAGGAAGCATGGACAAGCTTAAAGGAGAGGATGGAATCGCACCAAAGATGCCATTAGGTGATGGAATCGCACCAAAGATGCCATTTGATCCTTTGAAGATGCCTTTAGGTCCGATGACAAGAGCAAGAGCTAAGAAGTTCAAAGATGCATTAACAAGCTTTGTTCGAACTCATCTTGAAGGCTTGAAGTCCATTGAAGATCAATTGGGAAGCATTGAAGTCGACATGATCAAGAATATTCCCAACAATTCCAAGCTATGCACCTTACTTGAAATTGTTGAGCCCTAATGCTTACATTGTGTAATTCGGCCATATGGGCCTTAATTCTATCTTAGATTAGTTAATTATGTAGTTTAGAACTTGTTTAGGGTTGGGCCTTGTTCAATTAAGTCCAATCCTTAGCTATTTTTCCTATTGGTTGTATTTTAGGATAGTTTCTAGAAGTATCTAAGCTAAACCGCCCTTAACCCTTGCATTGAAGGACTAGGTCGGTTTAGAGGGGTTTATGCGTTATCTTGGTGCCTATATAAGGCCACCAATAGCTGTTGTAAACATAAGTTGAGTTGATTAGTAAAGTTGAGGTTTATACACCCAAATTGATTATCTTAGCTTCTTTGTTCTAGTTTGAGCAAACTTAGGGTTCTTCAATCTTGTAGAGTCCTAGCAAACAATTAGGTTGTGATTGCTTAATTGTTTGTGAATCTTGTGATCTTAGGAGTTCAATTGCATGTCTAATTGGGAGCCTAAGTGCAAGAGAAGAGGAAAAGTTTTGTGAAGATTGTCGACATACACATCTTGGAGTTGAAGAAGATCAAGTTGATTCTTGGCGGGTCTCAAGGATAGATTTGAATCTAAAACCTCTAGATTCGTATCAATTGGTAATCAGAGCATAGGTTGTCATCTTCAATCGGTAAATCTATCCTTCTATTCATCTATCATCAAGTTTTTCATCCATCACATCCATCTAGTTGAAAATTAAAAAAAAATCAGAAACTTTGAAAAATCATAGCGGATTCATTAGGACTCTAATTGCTTTGAAATTTCAGATTTGAGGTCCTTATAGCTAGCAATTATATCTAAAAATATAAAAAAAATAAAAAAAATTCGACCAGAAACTCGTGAATTTTGTTCTGGATTCGTTTGAGTTCGAAAAGCTTTGAAATTTGAGCTATAGACCTTTTTTAGTGTGATCTTTCTGGGAAAAATACTGAAAAAATCAAAAAAATCTGTGGTGTTATCGACGTTTTGCAGGAACTAGGGTTTTTGTTTTGGGAATTTGGGGATTAGGGTTTATCTTGTGCAATTGATTCAATTTGTTGCAATTAACCCTAATTGATTGTTTGATTGAGATCCTTGGGTTGCTTTTGCTGTGAATTAAGGTTTAATTTGAAGAATTTCAGGTTGAAATCCTATTGGAGACAAGTCGTACTAAATTGGATTCAAGTGGTTCTAGGGTTTTCTAATCGATTTGAATTGTTTGAATTGTGCTTAAATTGAGTTTTTGTGCAGCCAATTTGGAGAAGGAATTCGACATAAAAGGCCTGCCTAAGTGGTTTGGTTTTGGTTTAGATCACTTTCCTTTGATTCACAAAAATTTTGCTACTAATTGTTTGTTCCTCAAGTAGGTCACGAGAAGAAAGGAGTTCTCTAACGAGTTGCTCTTATTAGGACTATTGAAGCTAGTAAAAGGCATAATCTTGTGAGATCATTAAGAGAGTGGTGGACTGCCAATCCATAGGTTGAGTGTAAACACGAGAGCACAAAGGTATACACACACACACACACTTGTGAGGAATTTTTACTACTAATCTTTGTTATTTGTGTAGGTACAATGGGAGACAAATCCCAAGAGGGAGAACAAGCTGATTTGGCTGCTATGTTGCAAACCCTAATGCAACGCATGGATACTATGAATACTAGGTTTGATGCTTTGGCTAATGATGTCCAACAAGTAAGAGAAGGACAAAATTAACAAGCTCAACCTCCTCAACAAAGAGCCAATGCCGCAAACAACAATGAAAGAATTCAACCTCCATCACCAAGGCAAGTTGTTCCTAGATTGGATCCTATGGAGAGATTGAGGTAACAAGAGCTTGGAGGTCAAGCTTACAATGAAAACTTGCGACCTAGAAGGGGAGTTGAAAGAGAGGAGTCTAAAGACAACATCAAGTACAAAGTCCCTAAATTCAATGTGAGAGGGTCATCGGTGGATTACTTGGAGTGGGAGTCAAAACTGGACATGTACTTTGATTATCACCCCTATGCCGAATCTAAGAAGGTGCAAATTGCTATCCTTGAGTTTGCGGAGAATGCTTTGAATTGGTGGAATCAATTGGTGCAATCAAGGAGAAGAAATTTGGAGAGACCTATTGAGACTTGGTTGGAATTGAAGAGTCTCATGAGGAAGAGATTTGTTCCAAGCTTTTATGTCAATTCTCTTTATCAAAGCTTGCAATCTTCGAGGCAAGGATCAAGGAGTGTTGATGAGTACTATTCGGAGATGATGTTGTTGATGTCTAGGGCCGAGGTTGATGAAGCTCCACAAGCCACTATGGCTAGGTGTATGGCGGGTTTGAATAGAGATATTCATGACATAGTGGAGATGCAACAACACTATGATGTTGAGGAATCGTTTCAACATGCTTTGAAGGCCGAGAGTCAAGTTAAAAGGAATGGCGCTAAGAAGAGCTTTGCATCATCATCAAGCTCATGGAAAACTCCAATTAAGAAAGATGAGAAGACTTTCAACAAGGATAAGGAGGTGGCGCAAAAGGGGATAAGCCCTAAGTCCGATTCTAAGTCTTCATCAAGTTCTTCTTCTAAAGCTCATGTTAAGTGTTTTAAGTGTCAAGAATATGGTCATTATGCTAGGGATTGCGTTAACAAGAAAGTGATGTATCTTAATGATCATGGTGAAATTGTGAGTGAAGATGAAGAGTTTAACTTGGGATCAAGTGGTGATGGAGATGATGAAGGGGAAGAGTATGCGCAAGATGAGGATGATGATGATGGTGACATACCCACACTTTTAAGTTTAGTTGCAATGAGAACTTTGAGTGCATATGTTAAAGGAGATGTGCAAAATCAAAGGGAGAATTTGTTCCATACTAGGATGCATGCACAAGGGAAGCCTAGTAGTGTGATCATTGATGGAGGAAGTTGCATGCTAGTGTGTACCTAGTAAAGGAGTTGAGCACACTACTAGGCTTCCCTTGTACAACTTCCTCCATTAAGCCTAGTAGTGTGCTCAATTTAGTTCATTGATTAATTAACCCTCAATTTAGCAATTAGTTAGACATTGCATAAGTGAAATTTGCATGATTTTAAAGATAGTGTTAATTGAAAATAAACACATGAAAATGGAATTGGCATTTTGGTTGGTAAAGCACTTTCTTACTTTGTATGTCTAATTGGTCCCTTTAAATTAGCACCATATTTAGAAGGCATATTAGAAGTTGTGGTAATCTCATATGTCATAACACTTTGTATTGCACATTTTTAGTTTCATGCATATCATTATACATCATTTACACCTTGATATTTGACGGGCGGTATGTAAAAATTGAATGTTTCTTTATTGATTACATTGAAAGATGAAGATAAGAAAACATTTGAATTACAAGCTGACTTAAGACGATCTCTTCTTTTGTTGTTGATTGCATCACCAACGCAGCTTACCTAGCTCCTGAAAACAAAGCAAAAAAATGAGTCAAACAACAAGGCAAGTATGCAAGTGAACTCTCAACAGCGCAGTCCAAGGAAAGGGCAAATTCGATTACCTTAGGGAGCTCGAACGGAAAAACTTTGTAAACGAAAGTGGTAGAGGACTCTCGGGGATTCGATTTGAGCACAAGAATGACACTTTTTGAAGTTGGGATGAATGAGATAAGGGCCCCGCAGTCCAGACCAGAAAAGGGCAAAATTCTGGGCAGAAAATCGCAGTCCTGGGAGATTGGAAAATTGGAACCAAAAACGACCCCAATTGCCAAAATGGTCTGCATGAAGATTGAAGAGCACTCTCCAAGCTTTCCATAGCCTGCAAAAACATGTCATTTGGAGTTAAGATGGAAAAGATATGATTTTTTTATGACAGCTGCAGAAATGACTCCAACAGCAAGTAAGCAAGCATTTGCTTTGACAAATTGACAAGGGAATTCAAGCAATTGCAGTAGTGCAAATCACTATCATACAATGCACTACATAAGCAAAATGACCAGCAATAATGCAATGGGGAGAATAAGCAATAACAGACAAGGACAGTTGCAAGCAGTATACTGAACATGCCATCACAGGGAAACCAAGCCAGGAAATCATAAGAGAGGTTAGAAAAGAAGCTACCTAACATGAAATCCTTAGACCAGCCCATCGAAGTCAGCTCAGTATCATTCTTCTTGGCCCAAAACTAATTGCTGCAAGAGACAAAAGGCAATAAATCCCAACTTCAAAATACAGGGAAAAGATAGTCAAGGTTTTGCAAAGGAAATACACGATTGAAAGAGTGTGGGAATCCCATTTTTCTCGCTCGAATTCACATGCTCAAATCAATAGCTGTGGAAGGAAAGGGTTACCCTGCCACCTCACCATCTCTATCCCCTCTAACACAATGTAGAAGAAGACAAATTAATAAGTGAAGGCACATTTCAAGTCAAAATTTCAAAGCAGAAAATACTTGCTGAATTTCAAGAAAGAATAAAAATGGGAATTACCTCACTCAAAATGGGGATTGGCTCCGACACTTCAGGGAAGGATTCGAGTGGTTTCCTCAAGTTTACCACGTCACCTGTAGCAAAAAAAGATAAGCAAGAAATTGAATGCTGGAAAAGAGAAAAGGGGAGGAAATTACAGCTAGCAGGGGGTGGTAGAGGATTCTTATCTTCAATTCTTCTCTCCTAAAAGGGACGGAGGAATTCTCGGGGAAGGGCTTTTCACTGAATCTGGTTCCTCTCGTTCTTTCTCTCGATCACTCTCTTAATTTAAAAAAAAGAGGAAAAAATCAAGGGAACAAGGATAGAAAATCAGGGGCCTGGTAGTGAATCCATGGCTTAATCATCGAGATTAGCTCAAGAAGATCACTTTGCCTCTCTATTCTTGGTTCTCCGAGTTTCTTTTTTGAAAAAATTGGTTAGCTTTTCTTCGTTTTTGTTCGAGATTTTAGTACGGTGGTTTCAAGGGTTTGAAATTTAAGCAATGCCCTTTGTAGAAAAGGTGGGGATGAGATCGATTTTTGCTAAGGCTCAGAGAATTTAAAGATGATGAACTAGGGTTTGGGAAGAATTGAAGCGGGATAGAGCGAGGAAGAAGAAGATCGCTTAAAAGGAAGGGTTGGTCAAAACGGCAGCGCTTCAGGTATGGCCTTTTACACTTTTTGCATTTAAAATCTTCTATGCTTCAATTTAGTTTCTTTCCATGTTGTTTTGAGGCTGGATTTTTTTTAGATTATTGCGATTTAGGGCCTGTTTGTTCTAGATGTCTAATTTTGCTTTTATTTTATGATCAATGAGGGTTATTTTGATTGGTATAGGTTCAAATTGTCACGATAATAGTGATCTTGTTTAGAGCTTATATTTCTTTTGGGGAAAATTTTGTCTTTGGATAGTAAAGCATCATAAAATAGGTTTGTGTTCATCATCCATGCTTTAGTGCTTTATTTTGGAGATTTATGTCTAAAAAGCTCAAGATTGCCAGTTTCTATGCTAAAGTTGTGATCTTTACTTGTTCATGATATGGTAATGGGTGATTAGAATTTGGATTGCGATTACTCTCATTGGAATTTAATTTAAACTAAAATTTTTAAGTCCTTAACTTGAAGTTTTGAACGTGGGGTTTTGATTGATTCAAAGATGGATCCTTGAACTCCTTTTGAGTTGATTTTAATTATAAATGTGAGATCTTCAACTTAAAGTTTGAGTTTTAAATTGAAATTAGCTTGATCATTGAGATCCACATCTTTTTAAGCTAATTTTAATTTGGAACTAAAACTTTAAGTTAAAAGGTTCAATTTTTTAAAATTAAAGATCAACTTAGAGGGAGATTAATGAATTCATTTGAATCAAACTTAGCTTAAAAAAATAAAAAAACTTGGTTTTGTAGACTTAATTCTTTTTAGTTTGAATTAAATTAAGGAAAATAGCCCTAGTTCATCCGTAGCACTATGGTTGTGCAATTGAGTCCCTGATCTACATAACTTATGTATTTTGCTTCCTGAATTTGACTAATGATTTACTTGATGTGCAGAAAGGTCCTCAGTTTGCCTAAGTCGACCCTTAAGCTTTTGTTTTTTTAATTGAGTCCTTAATATTTGTGTAATTAAGCCTTTTGGTTTGTAATAATTTAGTAATTAGAAGTAGAAAGTAGACAAGTGCATGCCACGTTTATTTTCAGACCCTTAAGCTTTTGTTTTTTTTAATTGAGTCCTTAATATTTGTGTAATTAAGCCTTTTGGTTTGTAATAATTTAGTAATTAGAAGTAGAAAGTAGACATGTGCATGCCACGTTTATTTTCAGTTGATTATAACTACTTGCATTCCATGCCACCTTAATTTGGTTGACAACCGTAACCTTTCCGAAGAAAGGGCATTCAGTGAGTGGTCGAGTATTCGGGGCCACTGAATGTCCTCGACGATGAGACGGTTCTTCTGGAGATGCATCGGGATTCCGAGCATATATTCCGGGAAGGGCTTTCAATAGCCCGGGTTACGTGAGTCAACTTTAATAACCGGACTTTGCATTCATCATTTGCATTCATGCATTGTGTAGAAGTTAGGAAAAATCAAAGAAAATCCAAAAAAGAAAAAGAAAAAATTAGAAAATTAAAAAAATGCAATAAAAAGTGTTTTCAAAAATGTTTTTATCAAATCTGTTCTCTTATTTAGTTTTCAAAAACTAAAAATTGGTAATCCAAAAGTTTTCAAGGTAAGCATTTTCAAAAAAAGAATTTTTTTTTAATTCAAGAAATTCCGAAAGTGGATTTTTGGAAAGCAATAAAATCAACCCAATTTTGAAAAAATCAAAAATGAAAAAAAATGTTTTGACACAGCATTTTCAGAATCTCTTCCCGGTACGGAAGATTCAACAAGAGAAAAAGCAGTGGAAGAGAGTTGAAAGAGGAATTAATTGACGGTCGTTCAATTATATTCTTCAAAATTCTCGACATCTAAAAACTTTTCTTTTTCTTTTATAACATTTTCTATTAACAAACAGGAATGAGATAAAAGCAACCTTAGTATTAGACCCATTAGATTTTGTTTAGACTAGAGGTATCGTCGTTTGACGGGTGTCTTGGGGGTGCTAATCCTTCCCCGAGCGTAACCGACTCCCGAACCCATACACTCTGATTAAGCAGACCTTGTTAGGTTTAGTATTACCTTCGCCAAGCTTAGGTTAATATTAGACTTAATAACATAGATAGGTGGCTAATCACTGATCGTGTCGTCTATGACCATAAAAATAATCCCCACAATTAACTAACTACAATAGCTAAGGCAAGTAGGGGTCGAATCCCACAGAGAAGGGTTATGTGATGAACAATAAAAAGATAGAAAGATCTTTTCCAAAAATCAAACAGAAAACAGGGGATTGTAAACAACAATTATAAAGCAAACAATTAAACTAAAAATCAAAGCAAAGCAAATCTAAATCTAAAGCAGAATTAATAAAGCAAACAATAATTATAAAGCATACTTCTTCACCAGTGGTATCATTCAATCAAATTAACTATGGATCCTCGATTTAAAAGGTGAATTTCGCATCTTATTCTTGACTGACAACTGATATAGGTCTCCCAACATGTATTTTAGATAAGAGGCCGATTAAAGCTGCAGTTATCCATATTATTCCTTCAGCGATCGATTACTTTCTTAGGGCTTAATGATCACTTGAGAACAAAGCATTAATAACAGTTAATTTACACACATGCCTACAAAGTAGAACCATACGAAGAGAAATTTCTCGCCCTCCGATAGACAAACACCCATTAAGCAGCGATTAAACAAACCTAATTTGCTACATACAATCAAACTTGAGTGATTAACTCTAAGCTTGATCTAGCCATAGATCTTCCTCTTACATCGTTAGTGGCCACATAATTCAGATAAGATTCAGAATCATAAAATTAAAACAGTGTTTTGACTACTATCATCAAGAACTTAACACAAAATTATAAGTATAGAAATCTCACCATAATCAATTGATTGAATTCACCAAAGGATCAGAAGTA
>AWWV01006469.1:0-23964 GCA_001974805.1 Corchorus capsularis
AAAAAAACATCTACTTGAAACCTAGCTACAAAGAAAATTTCACTACATCAAAAATTTGTGGGGTACTCCTTGTTTTAAGACATTTCAATCAACATTTTAATCAAAACATCATTGTTTAATATTTCATAGGTTTAATTTGATATATAGTTTGATTTGAAACCTTTTATTGGATGAAATGAAACAACGATTATAGTGTTACCGTCGATTATGTGCTTAAACAGTAATTAGATGTAGCATTTTGTTTAGATTAAAATATCTGATATTTCTTCACATCTACATTATCTTATCCCTCTAAAATTCTCCATTAATTCAAATAAAAAAGAAATGGAATCGATCACTTACCGACACGACTATTGTCTAAGCAAACCCTAACACAATTGCGTGAATAGAGGGTACAAAATTCCAAAAAAACATAAATCAATGGGGCTAAACTATCATTTTCGGAAAAAGATGGACTTGTACAAGGTGTCAGCATATAAAAATACGAGGTACATTAACCCCGCAATTAGCAAAGACATCGCGGACCGACACGTGTCCCATTGCTTGAACCGACAACGACGCCCTTCAAGAATATATCCACAACAGAGAAATTATTGTACTCCGAAGCCCCACAAGCTCCCAATTGGCTAATCCATTGACCTTTCGACACGTTGGCCCCCGCGAATTGATTGGTGTGTGGGACCCTTCTCCATTTGGGGAAGAAGAGAGAGGAGAGTTGAGACCAGAATCTTAACCGTGGGCCCGCACTTACGCGAGCGTGCTCTCGATTAGACGCGTGTGAAAACGATTTTCAAGCGTTTAAAAGCCTGTTGGGACCCATCTTTGGAGAAAAATTGTGATCGCAAACAGACGCGTGTACAGAGTGCTGATCTTACGGTGACGGGCCCCGCTTTTTGGCTTTGATTTTCCTTTTTTATGATAATTACTATTATTTTTTGTTAAAAGTAAAAAAAAAAAAAAAAAAAGAGTAAAAGTCCAAATGAAGTTCACCAGAAGCTTTTGTGTGGGGACTGGCACGTGGGTATGCACGTCGGACCCATGTCAATATATTTCTTTTTCTATTGAATTTCTGTTTTAATAATTAGTGCGTTCTATTACGTGGATGTGCATAGATCATTCATCTCTAAGCATGGAGATAAGGGGTGAATCTTCTTTGATTTAAGTTAATAAATCCCATTATTAATTATAATTGCAAAATTTATTAATTATTTTTGCTACATAAAGATCCTCTTACATATATTTATAATAATATATTTAGGTTAATGACATCACCTTCATCAACAAAATGCTACTCCAATGATTTAGAGATCAGGGTTGGGGTATTTTCTCTCAAAAATACTTTTTTACTCATCTGATTTTACTGTCAGTTATCCGATAAATTATTAGGTGGGACGGACTCACCATGTCATCTATGGGATCAACCAATGATATTAAGACAACTCATCAATTTTCTAAAATCCTATCCCAATAATATCTCAAATTTGGGGACTTACCCTTTATAGGGGATTTATTTTAAAAATGGCCTAAATCTTGGGTTAAAATCGTGTCTAAATTTAAGGAAGTCATTTGACATGGCAAGATTCCATTGGTTAGTCCCATGGATGACGTGGTGGGTCCGTCCCACCTAATAATTTCTCCAGTTATCCCGCCCAATAATTAAGACAACAACTTAATTTTTGGTTTAGTCCCTAATTATAAATAAGGAGAGTTTGCAGGGTAAATCCCTTGATTTAGGCTATTATCGAATACTCCCTCCGATCCAGAATAAGTGTCAAATTAGGAATATCACACATATTAAGACAATAATTAACTCACCTTAAATTTAGTAAAAAAAATATTTTAAATGAACTAAACACTCCAACCTTTTTATTAATTACTTATCTTCTCTCTCCCTAACTCCCCATTAATTAGGGGTATATATGGTAAAAATACTACAAATTGTATTGGTTTTATAAGTGTGACACTTATTATGAAATAAACCAAAACTTGATTTGTGACACTTAAAATGGATAAGAGGGAGTAGAGTTTTAGAAATTATAGTGAGTTTTCTAATGACACGTCAGGTGTGACTCTTTGCGGGTTAAGTTGGCGGGCTCTGTAGCAAAATTCATTTTGTTTTTCTTAATTGAAATCTTTCTGATTTTTAGGGAATATACGCTAATAGATAAAGAACACAAACGATCGAATGTATAAAAGAACACAATAATCAGAAATCTCATTACAATCACATATCAGATATCTTTTCGTATTCTCAATCAAACCATATATATATATATATATATATATATATATCAAAGGATAATTATTTGATACATTTACAGTGTAAATTTTGTACTCACAAACGGGGTGAGGAGTTGATACATACCCATTTTCAAAATTAGTTTTGTTTTTAAAATTCAACACTATTCCCTAAAGGACACATGTCAATCTTAACCCTCGCATGTGTAGTCTGATAAACTCCACTGACGGTGATTATATATTTTTTGAGCAAATAATTCATTAATCAATAATTAGAGATTACAAACGCCGGGAGAAATAGTCCCGCACCACACGTTATCCAGCTCAATCTTTAGCTAGAGAATGTGCAAATACATTGGCTTCCCTATTTACAAATTGAATACAAAAATCAAACAAGGTTTCCAAATTCCTAATATCATCTATCCTAGAAACTATACCATAAATAAATTACCTACAAACCAAATACACAATAACACAAATAAATAAACTACAAACTAAACTCACATTCCATGAGAGTTGAACCCAAAACATCATGATCCATGTAGACTGGAACTAAGAGTCCGGTATTCTACCACCAGGCCAAATGCCTGATGGCGACGGTGTATTATATATATAAATCCTATATAAATATATATATATATTATATTAATACATAAGTTGGAAAAAAGTAATGTTATCAATTATTGAGGCCACCTCCTTCTGACAAGTGGCATGTCTCCCTGAATGCCATGTGTCCAATTTAGATATATTATATACTCCCTTCGTTCCAAAATAACTGTCGTTTTTTGGATGAATCTGGTCTTAAATAAAACTAGATTCATCCAAAAAACGACAATTATTTTGAAACGGATGGAGTATTAGATTGATTGATTGATTGATAGATTTGAATATTTTGATCTAATTAAAATCAATTAGCATCATTAATGCTATTTAATTTTGAATTACAAATACTTTCCTCAACTAATATAAATATGCTTGCTTTTCAATATGTCATATTGGGTTTTGAAGTTTTGAAAGTTTGTTTCAATTCTCTATCCCTATTTTTAGGGGGTTGATCGATTTTTTTTTCGATTATTTTATCAAGTTTTTTTTTTGGTGTTGATATTGTGAAATGATGATCGTTGATAAATAAAGAAGACCAATTCGTTATAGGAGGAAGTGCTATCAATGTTGTTGCCGGTTTGATTTGATATCGCTAATATATTACTACCTTGATTATAAAACCTAAACTTATAGAAGGAGGTGCTATCAATTTTGTTACTGGTTTGATTTGATATCGCTAATATATTACTACCTTGATTATAAAGCCTAAACAAAAGGCTTCTCAATTCTATTCGTTCTTTGCTTTTTAATTTTATTTTCTTCTTGATGTGGTACAATAGAAATAAAAGTGTTTTTGATTCCAGATGTTATCTTCCACGTGCATTGGTTCATCGAGCTTTACAAACTCTTCCAAATTCCTCCCCTTCTGTTGCCTCCAACCAGCATGTATCAGTGCCTAATTGGATTCCCCCTTTTTCAAATGTTTTGAGATTGAATACAGATGTTTCTTTTGTTCAAGTGATGAACCAAATCTGCAAGTGTATAGAGTCAGTTGAAGTAATAAATCCTAGAGTATTCCAGGAGCCAAACCCACAAGGAACAAGAAATTTCTATTGCAATTAATTCTATCAAGAGAAGAAAATTTGAGAGTTATCAAATAATTTAAAACTAAAAACAATGAAATTATAAAAGCAGAAAATTAAATAAGATGTTAAGACAATAATTGGAAAGCTTAGGGTTTCAGGTTTCACCTAATTGGAAAATCAATAATTAACCTATGAATTGAATTGATGCAAAGTTGAAATAGGAATACTCTAATTCACTTATGCGCTCCGTCAAGTCTCCACAGGAATATCTAATTAATCAAATTTATTATATGTCGATGTAAACCTAATTAACTAGATTCATTAAAAACAAGTAATAAATAATCTATCAAATAAGCCTAGATTCATGTCTGATCTAGTCTAACCTGTTTGTTATCCTAGTGCAATAGATTATTATTTACCCGTCAGTACATTACACAATCCCTAAGATAAACTATATGATGGGCAAGCATATAATTTGTATGAAGAACAAGAAAAACAAATCCAACTTAAAAAGATCAATTCAAAACATAAAATCAAATATTAATCCCCAATTGGCTACACCCTAACCCTAATTAGGGATTTAGCTACTCATGCTCATGGAAATAAAAACATGAACTATTATTAAAATTAAAATAAAGAAAGAACATAAGAAGGAAGAAAAACTCTGTTAAGATGTCGTCAAGAAAGTAAAAGAGAATTCTGTATATCTGTCTCCGTATCTAAAACTGAGTACAAAGCCTCTCTTTATATAGGGGCTCAAACCTAATCCATAAGTAACTAGGAAAAATAAATAATTAATAAAACGGTTCTAAAATCCTAATAAAAATATGAAACATGGTATTTGACTTAGTCATACCCATTAGGATTGATATTTGGGAGATAATGAAAACCAAAATTTGGAATTTCCTTAGATGTCCGTACAGTGTCCGTACGATGACTTCAAGGGTAATTTCGTTCATCCAAATGACATTTTTAACTCTCGAGTTCTGCACGAAAGTTGTAGATTTTCAAGTCAGCTTTCCAACAGTGCTCGAATCGCCTTAATCCGATATCTAGATCAAAAGTTATGATTTTTCTCCCAAAATTACTCCAAAATTAACCTACAAGCCTAAAAACACAAATGTGAGAATTTATCATAAAAAACTATAAAAAGTGCAAGATTAATACTCAAAATATATTCTAAATCAGCTCTAAAAAGTGTAAATTATTGCACTTATCATCAAGCGACTGACCATTCAAACCTTGGGGTGGCGATCAGAGATTCGACTGGAAAAATCATCTGCTCAGCCATCAAACATGACTCCCACACCAATTGTGCACTCCATGCCAAGGTATTTGGAATTCATCTTGGATTGCAAGTAGCTCTTAGATACAATGTTGATAAACTTGAAGTCTAGATTGATTGTTTATTCTGTTTGTTAGCAGTGAATGAAATCAAAAAAGGCTCCAATTCAAGATGGGAAGCAGGCCATTCCAAATTCAACTTTGATATTAACACTACAATTTTAGTTCGTAAAAATCTTGAATATATCATTTACTTTCGACTTAAATTCAATACTAACTAATCATGATATTATAAATCAATTGATAATTATTACTTGACCTATTTAGACATTGATAGTATATAATTCAATTCTCATTGTGCAAATAACAAAATAAAAACCAGTATGTGATTAAACTCCGAAGCAAATTAAGTAAGCCAAAAGGAAGCTTCATATTTTTGTAAAGAACTAATTGCCAATTATCGGATACATTTTTAGAAGGTTCAAAATTCAAACTTCAATGTATTATGGGTATCTTATATTACAAATTGATAGTAAGATTAACTTGATGCGGTTTTTTCTTCAAAAAAAAAAAAAATACTTGATGCAGTTTTTGAATTTTATTTAAAATAGCCATACATTTTTTTTGGTTAAAACCGAAATAGAAACAAAGCTAAGTTACATTAAAACCCCGGGGAAAGGCAACTCCCCTCGCATCCGCACCTAGCACATCAAGAACCGACTCTGGTGGGGAACAAAAAATCTGGAAATCATTATCAAGTTCACAACCCATCTTAGACATCAAGTCAGCACAAAAATTCCCCTCCCTTAACGTATGTTGATAAATGCAATCCCAATTTCGCGCCAGAATCTCCCTTATATCAATAATCAAAGCGCCCAACGGATGAAGGGAGACATTTGCAGACTTAGGAAGCTCAAGAATTACCATTGCGTCGACCTCACAAATTACCTCACGGAAACCCTCATCCTAGGCCAGAAGTAATCCCATCCTAAGAGCATGAAGCTCAGCAGCCATGTTAGAAGCTGTCCCCAAATGAGCCGCAAAACCCACCAGCCAACTCCCACCAGCATCTCTAATTACCCCGCCGGCACCTGCAACACCTGAATTACCCCTCGAAGCACCATCCGTGTTGACTTTAACTTTCAAAGCAGGTGGAGGGCACCAATGAATCATTTTAGGAACTGAAACCGCAGATGGTGGCTTACTCCATGCCTCTAGAATCTCACGTGAAGTGAAACATATATTACGTATCATATCCTGCTCTGAAACACTGCTATCATCCGGCTCAAAAATATAGTTACAGCGTTGAGTCCAAATTCGCCACAAAACTGTAGCAAATATTGTAACTGACCGAGCTTCTCCTTTCTTAATGTCCAAATTGTTCAACAACCACTCCGTCAAATCCCAGCCATAAAAAGAACTCCAATTTTGGCTAGGAACCAATTGTTTCCAAATTGTAACTGGATAAGAACAATCACGAAGCACATGGATAACATCCTCCACTGGATATTCACTCAAAGGGCAACTAGCTGCAATACCGACACCCCATGAAGCACGAAATGAATTTGTCACCAATCTCCCTTTCCATACTAGCCATAAGAGATAAATCCATCTAGCCGGCAATGCAAGACGCCAAAGCCACCGCAAGTCCTGTTCTAAAACATTCATCTCGTGTAGCATAAGCTGGTACGCAGAGGCAGTAGTGAAACTACCATTCGAGCAAGGCTCCCATATATAGGTATCCGTTAAAATTCCAAACCGAGACAAAGGATATCCCATAATTTTCATCGCAACCTGCAAAGGCACTTGTGCAAAAACCATGTTAACATTCCAAGCCTTATCCACAATAAAATCACTAACCATGGTACTCCCATCAACAAAAGAAGGAACAGACTCCAAGTACTCAACAATAGGCTTATCAAGCCATTTATCAACCCAAAACCTTGTCAAAGAACCATCCCCAATTCTTTTCACAAGCCCCTTAGATAACACTCTCAACGCCCCAATCATACTTCTCCATGTATGAGACCAATTAAATCTAGTAGAGCCATGAACATTATGCACAAAAGCAATAGATCTCCCTGAACATTATATTTTGCCCTTAAAACACGTACCCACAAACTATCAGGTTCTGTAAGAAATCTCCATACAGTTTTTGAAGCAGGACACTATTATGTAGCTCCATCTGACGAAGTCCAAGCCCACCTAATTTCTTAGGAGTACAAACGGTCTCCCAATTAACTAGGTGTAGGGCACGCTTAGACTCCGAACCCCCCCAGAGAAATCTTCTATTCAACATATCCATCTGGGTACAAACATTTTGTGGCAGTTTAGTAGTAAGCATGGTACAAGTAGGAATAACCGAAGTGACTGAAGCAACTAACGTAGCTCTATCGGCTAAACTCAAGCATTTAGTCTTCCACCCACTAAGTCTAGAGCTTACTTTATCAACCAACTCCCTATAAGTACCTTTCACCACTCTACCATTGATCAAAGGGATCCCAAGATACTTTCCCAAATTAGAAGACAGCCTGATTCCCAAACAACGGCTTACCAATCTAGCATTACAAGTGGAAGCATGTGGAGAAATAAACATGTAAGATTTATCTAAACTCATTTTCGCCCCCGAAGACATACAGAAAGTATCCAACACAGCTTTAATCACATTTACTTGAGCAACCGTCGCACGGCCAAAAAGAAATAAATCATCTGCAAAAAAACATATGAGAAATGGTCGGTCCACCTCGTCCCATGGAGATCGGTTTCCACTTGCCAGAAGAGACTGCATCCAAGATCAAATGTCTCAAACGCTCCATACAAAACACAAATAAATACGGGGAAAGGGGATCTCCCTAACGAAGACCCCGCCCCGGAGAAAAATATTCAGTCTTTTCTCCATTCCATAAAACAGACATAGGCGAGCTCTCCACACAAAACATAATTAAGGTCACCCAATTATCCGAGAAACCAAAGAAAATAAGAGTTTCTTTAAGAAAGTCCTAACGAACCCTATCATAAGCTTTCTCGAGGTCAATTTTTATAGCCATCAATCCATTCTTACTCTTAGTCTTCTTAATGGAATGTATCATTTCCTGTGCAATAAAGATATCATCCGCTGCTTGACGCTTTGGAATAAAGCTAGACTGGAAAGGAGCCACCAGAGTAGCCAAATGAGGTCTCAAGCGATTTACCAGCACCTTGGTAATTAGCTTGTAAGTGACCGTACATAAACTTATGGGACGAAATTGCTTCGTATACTCTGGGTTCGCGACTTTTGGAATCAAAACCAATAAGGTGCGGCTTAGATGCTCATTAAACGCCCCAGAAGAAAAAGCCTGTTGAACCAAAGTAATCAAAGAATCCCCCACTATATCCCAACACTCCTAATAAAACCCAGCATGAAAACCGTCCACTCCAGGTGCTTTCCAAGGTTTCATTTGAAAAAGGGCTGAGCGAATCTCATATGGCCTTATATCCTTTGCCAACTCTAACTTCTCCTCATCCGATAAGCTTGGGTGTTCTCTTGTGATCAAAAGTTCACGATGTGCAGAATCCACACTATATAAATCCTTATAAAAATTAATAACCATGTCTTTAAGCTCACCAGGATCCGAAACCTAGTTCCCATCCTCCCCTCGCAACATTGTAACCCGATTCCTCCTCCTCCGACAAATTGTCGAAAGATGAAAGAAACGGGTATTTCTTTCCCCATGTTTAATCCACTGCACACGAGACTTTTGCTCCCAAAAAATCTCCTCTTGTTTAAGAATCACATTATACTCTCTAACTAAATTATCCTCCAAAAGTTCAAGTTGATGAGAACGATATGCAGCCAAGGCACGCTGCACTCCACAAATGCGAGCTCTCAACTCCTTCTTACGTTCAAAAATGTTCCCAAAGGACTCCTTATTCCATTCCCTCAACAATTCCGCCACATTCGCCAATTTGTCTTCAATATCCCCATGTGAATGAGCCCAAAACTTTCCAATCAAGTCATAGAACCCATCCACCATAAGCCACATAGCCTGAAAGCGAAATGGTCTATTCGAGTTATTCAAAGGAAATCCCGGATCACACTGTAATAGTACTGGACAATGATCTGAATGAAGACGAGGGAGGTGACGAACTTCAGCTTCAGGAAATAAAAGCCGCCACTCAGCATTTGAAAAAACCCTATCCAATCTTTTTTGAATTCTCGCTACACCATTCCTCTTATTACACCATGTGAAAGAAGGCCCTTTAAAGCCTAAATCAATCAAACCACAATACGTAATCATACTATTAAATGCATTGCACCTTCCCAACGATGGTTGATTACCACCATATTTCTCACCACTATGTAAAACATCATTGAAATCCCCAACTACTACCCAAGGCAAGCTCACATTTTCCGCAAAAGCTTCTAGAGATTTCCACAAATTGCGTCTAGTTTCCAACACCGGGCTCGCATACACCGCTGTAAGAAGAAATTCTACAGCATTAGGTCTTCTCACTATACTATGAATCACCTGAGGTGAGGAAGAAATTATCTCAATGTCCACTGCACCATTATCCCAGCACATCCATATACCACCTGCATATCCTACCGGATCCGCTATATGGAACTTCGAAAACCCCAACCGTCTCACAACTCTCCTAGCATTATTACCAGATATCCTCGGCTCAACAAGAACGAAACAAGTCGGCTTCTGAGCCCGTAACAAGTCCTTTGCATGCCGCAAAAAAGCCTTACCTCCCGCTCCTCTACTGTTCCATAAAATGAGACTCATTAGGAGAGGAGATAGGAGATGATTCCAAGACCATATTATCTTGACCAATAGCCAAACCAGGCGTTCCATCAAAAAATTGAGTTTCCTGTACCACCGTAGAATGCAAAATACCATCAGGTAGTTTATGAAACCTAATATCTGTATCTTGCATACCCAAGGCTGATTTCGAAGATTGAAAGGCCGAAACCTCATTCCTCTCCATCCCCACACACCGCTCAACACCACCCGATCGTAAATTCACATCAAGCCTGTCCTCGACACCTCTTGCCTGTTTTCCCCGGTTATCAACACTTAAATCCTCGTTAGTATTTTTTGAGGAAGAAGCAACTTGGTGAACCCGAGCCCCTTGAGGTGCTGCATTAGTTGTCACTGCTCCATGGGCTTTAGATCTAAATTGGGCCTTGTAATTAACCTGGGCCCTTTTAGCTCCATCATGAGGCATATTCGAGCCCATACCAACTCCCTTGGCCCAAGCCTCAACAACATTCTCCCTCACCTGCTCCAGCTCAATGTCAACCCTCTCATTCATATCATCACCCGGAGATAAAGCTGCAAATCGTGATCCATTAATAAGGTTTTCATTTTGATGAGCAATCCCCTTATTCCCGGGATTAATCTAAGCATTCCTACGTGTTTTACGTGATTCTGCAATCATCCACGGGCCAAAATCACCTGCGTGCTCATTCACTTGCTTATGCTGCACCTGCACATTGTCTTCTGCCATGGCAACTCCACCCTCAACGTTCTGCTTTTCCGATTCATCATCCTCATGAGGAAAATAAGGGCAAATGCCCTTATGCCCTTGCCTGCCACATTTGAAACAAATCATGGGGAGCCCTTCATATTCAACGCTCAACCACCGATCCTCAAAAAACACTTTTGGAACTAGGGGATCATTGAAATTAACCTCAACGCAAACCCTGGCAAATCGACCCCTCGAAGCGTGTCTGGTATTGATATAAGCACTCACGGCTTTACCAACAGTATTCCCCAATGCCATCAAAAGTCTCGGATGGTAGTATTCCATAGGAAGACCTGGGAATCTAACCCAAACCATGGTGGAGTCAATGGTAGCAGTACTGGGATTAAAATCCGGTACCCAAGGTCTCACTGTTAAATAATGGCCGAAGATAGTCCAAGGACCTTCTTCCATAGCAAAGGCGAGATCATCAGTGGAAGCAAAACGCACAAGGAAATACCCCATTCCAAGATCCACCAAACTCATCTCTCCTTTCGGATTCCACATCTTATGTATTTTTTCGTTGAGAACTCTAAAAGAAACAGATCTCCCCAAAAGTTTCACAATGATACATCGTTCCCATTGTCTCCGAATGTGCGACTTGAACCTCTCCGACAAAGAGATCTTCGGCCACCCGCCATGAGTGGAAACATGGATCAAACCTTCATCAGATTCAAGAGAACCCAACTCATCATACATCCCACGATTTTGAGAACCCAGGGCCGCATCCCTAAAAGAAAGACGAGGGAAGGGCTGTTGATCCCCATCCCCAATAGGTGTGGCCTGTCCTGATTCCACTACAACAGGTTCTGCTGCCTTAACCTTCTTGGTGCTTCGAGCCAAGTTATCATCCTCCTCTCCAGATCTTTCCCTTGCTTCGTTTGCCAGAGCCATCGGTTTATAAATAGCCATACATTAGGATACATTAAAATTAATATATACTCTTAGCATATTTCAAAATGATCAATAATGATTTTACTCAATTAATTTCCTACATAAAGTTACTGGTAAAATTTAAATTAATTATAATTAATTTACATAATAAACTAAAACACTATTCTATCAATAATTATTCACTTTCCATAAATAGTATAATTTGATTTCTAATACTATAAAAAAATTAAATTAGATATTATAATTAATTTACATCATTGTAATTATAGTCATCAATCAACAATTAAGTTACTTTATGAAATATTTTCTAAAAAGGGAAAATACTTTTTGACTCGCCTGATTTTACCACTAGTTATCTCGCATAATAATTAAAGTAACAAATTAATTCCAGATTTAGCTTTTAGTTATAAATAAAGAGGGTTTGTAGGGTAAATCCCTTGATTTTAAGGTATTATTAAATAGGGTTTTAGAAATTATGATAACTTTTTTTCAATTCCACGTCAGGCGGGACATTTTGCGAGTCACATTGGCGGATTGTGTAGCATTACCCCTAAAAAAATTACTTTATGAAATAGGTCAAAATTAAATCAGTAATAATTTATAGCAATCAAGTAATAGTACAGTATTAAAAGTTTCAATCACATCGACAACAATTTATTTTTGGGAATGAATTTTCTATCGTCTAATAGTCTTGGTTAGTGCGGGTTTCACCTTACTTATTGCGAGTTTCCTTCCTTAGATTGTTTTCTTAAGGATTTTCGCTTACATTCTAGTTTTTGTTGGTTCTTCTGTTTTATTGTTTTTCTACTATGGAGGGGAGTTTTTCTAAGCTATCAATTCAGGATGAGGAAGAGGAGCATGTTGTCGTTCTTGCTGAGGATGTGATTGAGGAGGCTGAGGCAGAGGGCGGTTTCTGTCTACTGGGAAATCTCTGGCAAAACGATCTCCGAATGTAGAAGGGTTACGTAATGCAATGGTAAAAGCATGGCGGCTTGAGAGGGGTTTATCGGTGAGAGAAGTGGCTGATAAGACTTTTTGCTTTGAGTTTGCGGAGGAGGTAGACAAGGATAAAGCATTTGGGGCACAACCTTGGTCTTTCAGTCATTCTTTGTTATTGCTACAGGAGTATGATGGGTACCAAAGGATTGAGGACGTATGCTTAGATTGGTGTCCTTTCTGGGTGCAGATTCATTATTTGCCTATTCGATTAATGACGGAAAGAGTTGGGATCGCGATTGGTGAACCGATTGGGTCCGTGTTGGAAGTTAATCGTAATTGGGGTAGCTATTTGCGAGTAAGGATTGAGATAAATACCAGTAGGCCTTTGAGGAGTTCTTCATCGGTTTCATTGCCTACCGGAGACATTGAAGTTAAATTTCGATATGAAAAGCTCCCTGATTTTTGTTATGTCTGTGGTTGATTGGATCATCAAGAAAGTGATTGTCCCACTGCGTCAATTATGAGACGTACCAAGGGCCAGGTGGTTAGAAGGTATTCTCCATGGTTGAAAGCGGAGTGGTCTGATACTGAAGAGGAGGTAGAGGGAAGTATGCGATTGAAGTCAAGGTTTTCAAGGGCGGCTGGTTCATCCAAAGCTTTAATGGCGGCGTCGGGAGGTCTGCCAATGGGTAATCGGTCTCCGATGAATGGGAGAAATTTGTGACAAGGAGATGGAGCCAGTTCTGCGAATTATGGTGGTGGTAACAGAGGCGGGCGGGCGATTGGCGGCGGCGGCGGTGGAGCTAAGAGTCCTATGTCGTAGGGGAAGAGGGTTGGTACCAATCTTGTCTTGCAAGGAGATATCTTATCGAAAATCAAGGAGGTTGTTGATGAAAATGCCAACGTGGAACGCATTGAGATAAGTGATGGAGATTCAGTTCATAGGGAGAGGCGCACTTCGAGGAGGTTGGTGGATACTTATCCGAGAATGGCTGCTACGATTGATCCTCAACTGATTGAGGAGGTAGGAGAATCTCCTGATTTTGAGGAAGGGGAGAGATTGAAAAAGTCAACTGCATTGGTGGAGTCAGGAAGATTTTCTGTTCTAGATTCGGCCCAATATATACCAGGAGTTGGGCCATCCGTTTTGGGCCAAGCAATTATGGGGCATAGTTTGTTGCGTAGTAAAACGGATATGAATAATGAAGGGTTGTTGGGCCAACGAAATGTGGATAAAATTGGTGCAATACATCATGCTGAAGATTATATTCCGTTGGAACAGGTGGTGGAAAATTTAAATAAGGAGGATGGCTTTGTTTTCAGCGCTACAGGTTCTGCTCAAACTAGGCAGATAAGGAAATGGAAACCTGCAGCTCGTGCTTTAGAAGGTAATGCAAAATTGGGCTCTAAAAGAGGAAATAGAGATGGGATTTTGGATATGAATGGGCCAAGTGCTGCGAAGAAGTCAAGGGAGCATGAGGATGATAGTGGCACTTCAAAGGATGCTGTACAACCTAGAATGCAAGCTAATGATGATGCTGTTATTAATGTTTCTTCTTATGTATCGGCAGGGATGGCAGATGAGATCCATCCCGGCCGGGAGCAATGAATTGTTTTGTTTGGAACTGCTGAGGCTTAGGGGCTCCTCGGTCAGTTTTTCATTTATCTTCTTTATTGAATAATTGTAATAAGCCTCCTTTGTTATTTCTTTCGGAAACTAAGCGTAAAGCTAGTGAGATGGAGTGGATCCGCTCACGTTTGGGTTATGATTCGTGTTTTTGTGTTGATAGTATTGGTAGAGCAGGTGGTTTAGCTTTATTATGGCTAAATGAGTTAAATGTTTCTTTACTTTCTTTTTCCATTTCTCATATTGATGTGCAAATTAGTTCAAATGCTTCTGTATGGAGATTTATGGGATTCTATGGGAGGCCTGAGACAGCTAGTCGACATGAATCCTAGAGTTTATTGCGTCGTTTGAATAGCCAATCTTCATTACCATGGCTATGTGCGGGTGATTTTAACGAAATTCGATCTTTGGCAGAGAAAGAGGGGGTGCATTGAGACCTTCTAACCAAATGGCAACTTTTAATGAGGTAATTTTGGAGTGTGGCTTTCATGAATTGCCTGTTTTGGGTTCGATGATGACATGGAGTAAGAGTATACAGGGTGAATTGGTTTTCGAACGTTTAGATAGGAGCTTTGCAACGACAACTTGGTGGAACTTATTTGCAGGATCCGTTGAAAGACATATAGTTACCACAGGTTCGGATCATTTACCTTTGTTTCTTTCGATATCGGCTATGCCTTTTGAGCAGGTTGTTCGAGATAAGCCTTTTAGGTTCGAAAATATGTGGACTATGCATAATGAATTCGAGTCAGTGGTTGCTGATTCATGGGTTGCAGCGGCTGGTTCGGATATTAAGGAGAAGATAGCTTGATGCGGTGAGGCGTTAAGGAGATGTGATCGAGGGGTTTTTGGCAATGTACAACATCAAATTAGGCAAAAGAAGAAGCGGTTCGAAGAGGTTTTTGCTAAAGGAGTTTCGGGTGAAGATGGAGAATTCGATAGGTGCAAGCAGGAACTTGAAATGCTTTATAAACAAGAAGAAGTGATGTGGAGACAACGTTCGAATGCTTTGTGGCTTAAGGCAGGTGATCGTAATACTCGTTACTTTCACTCGGTTGCAACATGAAGGAGGAACCGGAAGCTGATTGCGAGAATTATGGATAATGAAGGGCGGTGGGATTCTGATGCTAAACAAATTGAGGGAATTATATCAGAATATTTTCGGAATATTTTTTCTTCCACCAATCCGCGAGTCGAGGCTATTGACAGAGTGTTGGAGAATATGGATTTGAGGTTGGATGAGTCGATGGGTGAAGTTTTAGATGCTGTGTTTACAGAGGAGGAGATTCGAGTAGCTGCTTTTCAAATGGATGATGCTAAAGCGCCAGGGCCAGATGGTATGACTCCAGCGTTTTATCAGAAGGCTTGGCATATTATCGGTAAGGATGTGGTATTAATGGCTTTAGACTTTCTTAATAATGACAAGCCTTTTCCTGATATAAACCACTCTAATATTGTTTTGATACCGAAAAATAGTTCACCTATGTCAGTGAAGGAGTATAGGCCAATTAGTTTATATAACGTGGTATTTAAGATCATTACAAAGGCTCTTACTAATCGTCTTAAATTGATTTTTCCTGCTATTATTGGTGAGAAATAGAACGCTTTCGTCCCTGAACGCATGATATTTGATAATGCAATGATAGCTTTTGAGACTGTGCATTTTATGAAAAATAAAAGAACTGGTAGGAAAAGGCATATGGCATTGAAGCTGGACTTAAGTAAGGCATACGATCGGGTAGAGTGGGATTATTTGGAGGCTTGTATGGGGCGGATGGGTTTTTCATTAAGATGGATTAAGCTAGTAATGGCCTGTGTTCGTAGTGTTATTTATTCAGTGAATGTTAATGGCAATATTTGTGATAGTTTTGTCCCATCGAGAGGTCTTCGACAAGGAGATCCATTGTCTCTATATCTTTTTCTCTTGTGTATGGAAGGTTTGTCTCGAATGATTGATGCAGCAGAAAGTGAAGGATCTATCCAGGGGACTACAGTGGCTAGAATGGCACCAAGTATCTCGCATTTTTTTTTTTTGCGGATGACAGCATTTTGTTTCTTCGAGCTTGTTTGGGTGATTGTTCGAAGATTGTGAGTATTTTACGGAGTTTCGAAGAAGCTTCTGGGCAACAAATCAACATTGATAAATCTTCAGTACTTTTTAGTTCCAATACTCCTCAAGGAAGGCAACAGGAAATTATGCAATTTTTAGGAGTTGACAGGATTATGGAAAAGGATAGATATTTGGGCCTTCCGATAATGATTGGGAAGTCCAGGACTCGGGAGGTTAGATATATTAAGGAGAGGTTAGAGCAGATAATCAAGAAGTGGAATAATAAGCTGTTTTCGATTGCTGGTAAAGCCATTATGATCCAATCTATTGCTCAAGCGATTCCTATTTATTTGATGAGTTTATTTCGGTTTCCTAAATCTTTTACTCAGGAACTTAATATGCTCATGGCCAAATTTTGGTGGGGCTCGACTTATAGTAAGAGGAAGATACACTGGCGGGCTTGGGATAATTTATGTATATCTAAGGTTGATGGAGGCCTGGGCTTCAAGGATTTCGAAGCCTTCAATTTATCATTGCTATCGAAACAGTGTTGGAGATTGGTACAGAATCAAAACTCTCTCTGCTTTAGGGTTTTAAAAGCTAAATATTTCCCTCAGGGGGATTTTTATAAAGCAAACGTTGGATCAAATCCATCGTTTTTATGGAGAAGCCTCATCGCGGGTCGGGGAGTGTTGTTAGAGGGGTCTAGATGGAGAGTTGGGGTTGGCAATATGGACGTTTGGCAGGATCGATGGCTTGGTGCTTCATCGTCTCATAGACCACAACCAAGAGATGAGGTTATATGTCAACCGATGAGAGTTGCTGATCTAATTGATTTTGAGGAGCGGGCTTGGAGAGAAGGCAAACTGTTGGAACTGTTCTGTGATGATGATATTGTACGGATCATGTGTTTGCCGATTCCAAGAATTCTGACGACAGATGTGTTGATCTGGGATGAATCGAAAACTGGAGGTTTCTCGGTTCGTTCGGCATATTATGTTGCAAGGAGCCTACTAGGGAGGGGAGTCGAATCAGATGAAGAGTGGCGACATATGTGCAAACGGATTTGGGAGTCAGGGGTAATTCCCAAGGTAAAGTATTTTACATGGAGACTTCTTTGGAATATTTTGCCTATAAAATCTGTTTTGTATAATAGGGGAATGCCTGTTGATTTACAATGCCTGTCTGTTATGGCCAAGAAATAGCTGATTATCATGCTTTCTTTGAGTGTAATTTTAGCAAGCAAGTGTGGGAAATAGCTTGTCCTTGGCTTTTTCCTTGGCTTGCTACTTTGAGTATAGAAGCCGATTTTTGGTTAAGTTTTTTGAATAAGGCTATATCTATAGAAGCCGGTAACTGATTGTTATGTATCAATCAAAATTAATTTACTATAACAATTAAAACTGATTGATTAATTGATTGCAAGTTAAAACTGATTGATTTTTTTTTCGCCAATAAAACTGATTGATTAATTGATTTCAAATTGGACTACTAAAATTTATAGTAGCCAATTCTAATATCAGGTTCATTAGTATATACCATACAAAAATTTGGTTGAAAGTGAAGCAAGGAGGGAAAAACTTTTCATTTTAAAAGGGAAATTTTTTGAAACATTCAAAAAATAATTAGTTGTACATTTAATATGGAATAGAATAAAATATATAATTAAATTTTATTGGGAAGTAAAAATATTTAACTCAACTAATTCTGATTGTTCTGGCAAAAAAAAAAACTAATTCTGATTGTTAATGAGATATGCCCTCTATCCCATATTATAAATTTCATTCTATAAACTTTTTTGTCCCAAATTATAAATCCCTTTTAAGAATCCAATGCAACTTTTAGCTAAGTTACCTAAGTTACCCTTGTTAGTTGTAGTAGAAATTTAGTTGGAATTTAATTCATCTATTGACTATGAGGGAGTAAGTGGAAGGAGAGAGACTTAGTGGGGGGGGGGGGGGGAGGAGAGAGAAGACAAAAATGGAAGGAGATGATAAAAGTTTATAGAAGTTAGAGTTTTAACTATTTTTCTTATTAAACTTTGTAATACGTTAAAATGGACTTATAATATGGGACAGAGAGAGTATATTCAATCACTACCTTTAACTTTGTTATGGAATTTGAGAGTATTGAAAGATGGTTAAAATTGGGAAAAAAATTTAATAATTCATAGATATTTGAGAATGACAAATATATAGGAACAAAGGAGTATTTTCTTTTGGACATAAGTGATAAAATCATTAATTATAATATCAGTCTAATACTACTAATGAATTCTCAATAATGATTTTCCATAACTACAATAAAAAGTATCAAATATAATACTGCCTTTGCCCCACCATATCTATACAATTTAACAATATTACCAACAGTAAGAAAATTAGTTGATTTCCAAAATTCTATGCAACTTTTACGATAGAGTACCTCTCAAGACTATCTCTAACTTTACTTAACATGTTTACCTTCCATATTTAATAAGGGTAAAAAGTAATTAAAATTATCTTGATTCTACAAATGAGACAGATAATTTGAGACAAAAAAAAAGTTCAAAAAATAGACAGATATAGTGAAACAGAGGGAGTTATTTACATTCAAAACTTTGTTGAATTTGTAGGAGATTTCCCAACATAATTATTTGAATTGTTTTTCATCACCGGGCAACGACCTAGTTATAAGCTAGTCTAATAAGAAATAAGAAATAAGAAATAACAAAATACTAACTACGTCCACTGCATTTTCTTAAAAAGTAACAAATTAACCAAACCCACATAAAGTAGCAGAAAACCCACATAATTTTCCAGTCCAAATATAGTACACTTAACAATTGAGCTATCAACTCGAGTATTTTCGCTTTCTATATATATAATCATGTATTTTCCTAATCAGCTTATATAATCTCTTATAAGAATAAGTGGAATTCAATAAACCTATAACAAGAAAATGATTATCGATAATTACTCTCTCTATTCTAATTAATTAATAGTCATTTTAGAAAGTTGTACCCTTGATTGAACATACCTCAATTGCCCAACTTGGAGGAGTCGAGCAACCTAGCTCCATTGCAACACGCGACGCGTGACCCGGATCCTCTCTTGTATATGAGAAAAAATGGCAAGTTCTACGAATCCAATAAAAACAATGTTTGAATTGAATAATGTTGGGCAAATAAAAAGACCAACACATGCAGTCTATGGATCATGAGGTCTTATCTTTTCCATTTCCCTTTCAATCTGGTCATTTTAATTTTGTACTTGTAAAAAAGTTAGGTTATAGAAATATTCAAATATATTAACCTGTTTCCCCTTCTTTGTATACATAAATTAATTTTCACGTTAAAATTGACCAATTGACTTAATTATAATTTCAGCTTTGTTTTTATTGGGGTAATGTGTACCTTAGCTACCCGACCAAACAATATAATTTATAAGCATAATTTGTTCAGTACTTATCACCATATATTGGCTTCGATGATATATAATCATAATTTTTCAAATAACGTCTACACGTTTAAAATGAAATAAACAATGGAGATAAACATTTTGAGTAAGTTTCTAATTCGGAACTTGGATCCCTAAGATATACACGTACTTAATTACAAGTAGTACGTAATAGGTAATTAATATACTATATATCATTGAAACGTACGTTACATTATGCATATATGCAATGAAATATAACAGGGAAGATAATAGTTTTCTGAACAGAGTAACAGACACTTAAGTAGGGACAAAGAGAATAGGTTTAATAGATAAAAAGACCTTTAAATTATCATCAAATTCAGAGACAAATTGTCCCAGAACTTTCAATTGGGACAATTAATTAAGTTCTACGATTTTCAATTTTTGTCACATTTAGCTCTTCATTGGCTGACGTTAGTCACGTGACCAATTTCTCATGAAAGAAAATCCATATATTCAGGGTTATTTTGTCATTTGTTTTCAAAGTTTGAGGACTATTTTACTCATCAATTAAGAGTAATTGGTTTGTTTCTTTCTATTTTAGGTGATTAACCCCCATACAATAAATGGTTAAATGTGACCAAAATTGGGAATCAAGCAATAAATGAAATAAACAATTGTTGTTTCAATTGAAAGTTTTGATACTACTTTGTCCAATACTGATAGTTCAATAGTCATTTTATCTATTAAGTCAAAAATAATATGATACCAAGTGAACATCTGTATATTTATGTAATACAGCTGAAAACAGTTGGAAGGGAAAACTCAAATGATGTAGCGATCGAATGTGGCAATGGTGGAGGAGGGAGGGTGGTGCATATGCCATGTATGGTGGTGGACCGGTGGCCAAAGATAGGCATAATTTTGATCATTTAAAAGGGTAGTAGAGAGGGTAGTAGCTAGCAAGTAGAATACTAGGGGTGGGATATATGGGTAGCTAGAGAGAGTAGAGGGCACTTAATTTTGGGGGGCCAAAGGCAAAGCAAACTTTGATATGGAGAAAAACCAAACCCCGGCTACGCTTGCGTGTCTAACGGGGTTTTCAGTGAGATAATGACATTCTTTTTGAGTCCCAGCTTTCGTGGCTAATTCAATTGGCAAAGATTGAATTATCAACTACTCTGCTCTGGTGGTCCAACTCCAACTCCAACTTCACTGCATTCTTCTTTTCTCCTTATAATGCTGTTTTTCTCTCTGTCTCTAAATCTAAATCTAAATATAAATATAAATATAAATATAAATATAAATATAAATAAATATATGCCCTTTCACCAACACAAATAATTAATGGGTTTAATAATTTCACCATTTTCCATTGCATTTCGGGTTGAATCATCTCATGTACGTAATTAGTACCCTACCTACGGCTATTAAAAGAAGTAGTACTACTATTTATCAAAAATAACTTTTGGGACATTTCTAGGTGAATAGATCATGATCAAATGACTTTTGGCATTGGGTGTTCAAGGCAAGGAAATTTAGTGAGGGGGATATTCAAAAGAAGAGCGGTCACATTCAGGTTGATCTCGAGGGAAGTGCAAAAAAGCAAGCGATGGGATTGATGAATGTTAAGTAAAATGTTAATTAGATGTATTGATCTTCAAATCAAACGAGGAAAGTTTTATGGACCAGTTAACTATGATTATTATTTTGGCCACCATGCAAAAGTAACTCTATTGGATAGATAAGTACTCTATTTAACATAAACATAAGGTTTCTGTCGCATCCATTCTATACATTCACTCTCTAATTACATCAATGATCGAACATTATTAATTATAAATATCTTACAATATATATGTACAATCTTTTTCTTTTCTTTTAAAAAAAGAAAGGCATTACCTTTCAAAAAAAAAAGAAAGGCATTAAAGTTAATTAACTAACATGGCTAGCCGTCAAGGTAAGAATTCCAACTTCAATTTAATTTAATTTGATTTTATGTTATTAATTATACTAATTTAAATTGTTACGTTTATTATGCATATATAGGTCTTGATTTACTGTTTGATGTAATTTAGTCCCTAATGTATGTTGTTTATACCTAGCTGATTTATGTTATTGATATTCGATTGATGCAATTTGGTCCTTGAAATATGCTGATTATTTGTTAATTTCTGCAGAAAGGTCCACTTTTGTGTTAATTGGACCCTTAAGGTTTTTAATTAGTTTCAATTTGATACCTATGAGTTTAATGTTGTATATCGAAACCGACGAATTTCAAAAGTATTTTTTAAAATCAAAACATACAAATTCACTTTTGAGTCTTTCATGAAAATTGTAGATAATGAAACTATCTTTTAATAAATACCTGAATTCGGACAAATAGAAAAGAAAAAAATAATTAAAACCGAAACGTTGAATCGATCAAGTTAGAATTTGTAAAGGATTAAATAGCATAAGGTAGAAAGGTATAAGGGTCATTTTTATTCACCTTTTGAGACCTTCATTCGTAGATCATGCAATAACCTTTTAATCAACATTTAAACAACTTTAATCGGACAACTCTAATTTCAGAACCATTTTTTATAATTGAAACATTAAAATTGGCTTATGAGTTCTTGATGAAAGTTGTAGATTATAAAATTACCTTTTAATAGACACTTGCATCACCTTAATCGGACAAGTAGAAAAAAAATAAAAGCCAACAGGTTAAATTGTCCAACACATATTTATAAAGGATTAAAAAGCATAAAACATAAAAGATGAGGATCATTTGATAAATAATCCAAAAATGATTAAAAAGTATTAGTTTATGGAGACGAAACATAAAAATTCCCTCTTGAACCCTCCAATCCATGAAACTCATTAATCAAATTCAACTTTCGGGCACTTAATGAAAGTCGTAGATCACACAATAACCTTTTAACCGATACTTGAACAACCCCAATTGGATAAGTGGGCCGGAAATTATACAATATTAAATAGACCAACAATCGAAATCATAAAATTTCAGAAGTATTTTTTAGGATCGAAACACAAAAATTAGCTCCTAAGTTTTTCACACAAAAATTAGCTCCTAAGTTTTTCACAAAAGTTGTAGATCATGAAACTACCTTTTAATATATAGACACTTGAATCACCTTAATTGGACAAGTAGAACAAAAAATATAAAAATAAAAGCCAACGTGTTAAATCGTCCAACCCATAATTGTAAAGGATTAAATAGCATAATACGGTCACGGCTTCAATGAGCCACATTAAAAGGTAATATGTTGAGAGCTGTTGGGTCCCACTGGGCTCCAAAGTCATAAGAGTCAAAGCGGCGTGAAAGGGAGCCACAAATAATGGTGACTTTAGTGTATGTTTTTACCTTTGACCAATCCAGTCAGGGGCAAAATGGGTAGGAAAAATAATTATGGCTTTACCTGACATTGCTTTGAAAACCGTGATTTACCATTGGACAATGCAAAGAACTACAATTTACAAATGGTTTTAAAGAATAAAATATAACATGTAAGGAATTTTAAATAAGACAGAAGGGAATAAAATGGGAGAGAGGATACGTTAAGTTAATGGGTTTAGGGAAACAAATTTTCTTTTGATGAGAATTAATTCGTTTTCTTTCTTTTTAACTTAAAATATTAAAATTTAAATTATAAAAAATACCATTGGAAAGATCAGAGTGAGATTTTTAAGATAAGAGGTATATTAAATATATTTTGAAATATATATTTAATAATTATATATATGTATATATATATTTTTTATTGCATAAGTTTAATAATATAATATAATATAATATAATATAATAATAATAGTGTAGATGTTGTTTTGAGAAATACATTAAAGTGAAAAAATATTTGATGTGAGCATATTCTAGAAAAAATTCATTTTTACAAAAATTGTGTAAAATTTAGTGGATTAAAGATCATCGTACAAAAGGATTTTCACAAAATAATCTTTCCCTATGAAAAAATCTTATCAACAAGCAAAACTAAAAATACACCCCAAACATATATCTTTATTAAAAATACATATGGGCCCTTGTTCGAAAATACATAAATAAATAACATTAATTTTGTAATAATAAATTAATAAAAAGTAAAATTTGTTCCGTAAATATCAATTTATATAAGTCAAAAACAAAATATATCATTATATAAATAAATAGTAAATGAATAATAATACATAATAATTTCATTGGATAATTAGTAAATAATTTGATGTGAGAAGATATATATATAATATAAAACCCTAAAATACAAATGCTATACTTAACATATAAATAAATTGAGACTTTGAATTTTATGTGAAGATTCTACTAGAAGAATAATGGAAAATGAGGTAAAAAGCCATTGGATATATATATATATATATATATATATATATATATATATA